>JAMKCH010004518.1:0-36444 GCA_023653785.1 Ophioderma brevispina
CATCCATGTTTTTGTTTGAAATGGTTGCCCAAATATGAAAAGTAAGTTGTACTTAACAAATGTCCACAGGTTCAACAACTTGGTCGACATTCAAGTTTGTGCAAGGTTTTATCCCTTTCAGAACAGGCTCTGACAACTTGGAGTACAAACTCTAGGAAATGCACGTAAAAACGGCACTCTCTGAGATCAACACGGAGCTGCTTCCATAACCGAGGCGCACATATCATGAACGAGGAATCGCCAGCCTTCTTTTGAGATTTAGGAATAAAGAGGCGAGTGAGATCAGACGAGGAACGCAATCGGTTTCTGAATCCATGTGGATCTAGACTTCTCTGCAAATGAATGAGCTCAGTGAGGTAATTGGGAGCTACAGAGTGGAGACATTTAAAAACATATAACAGATAAGATACAGATCTAATAGCTGATTCTCTGTTTAACTGGTATCCAGTGCAGAGCTTCCAACAATGGAGCAGAGGACTGATCCCTACCGCAGCTAAAAACGAGCCTCGCAGCCTTATTTTGCAAGCGCTGCAAACGTTTGAGAACATTTTCACGCGCACCTAGCAAGAGAGAGTTTGCATAGTCTAAGCGTGAAAGGACCAGTCCCCTGACAGCATTGTAGCAAGCTTCGGATGTGATAAACCGGCGAATGCGCCAAGATTCCTTAGATGAAAGTTCAGATTTGCATATAGAATTGATGTGATCAGACATATTTTAACTACGATCCAAAATGGCACCAAGGTTTTTAACTGATGCCGATGGGCAGATCTCAACATTGCCAAGTTCCATCTGAATGTTAGACAAGGTGGGCAAAGCACGGTAAGATGCAAAAACAATGAACTCAGTTTTATCTTGGTTTAATTGAAGTGTATTCCTAACCATAAATTTATTGATTGTGGTAATACATGAAATCAATACATTTTACGTTGGCGGTCATTTTCATCCTTGGGATAAAATTCGGTATACAGCTGAATGTCATCAGCGTACGCATGGAATGATATGTCATGACCCCGAATAATATCCCCAATGGGCGAGTTGTACAATAAAAAACTCTGTGGACCGATGAAAGATCCTTGGGGAAGAGAGTAAGTGAAGATATGAGCTCTAGAAAATGTTTTCTTAATGGTAACTCTAGTGGTGCGATCTTCGAAATATGATTTAAACCAAGATTTGGTTGTCCCAAATATTCCAAACCGACATTCCATCCTAGAGACCAATATGCCATGGTCGACCGTGTCGAATGCTGCCGACATGTCAAGCAGGACCATGAGGACAGCTTTGCCTTTATCGAGAGACTGGAGAATATCGTTTTTTACCCGAAGAAGTAAAGCAGTCTCAGTACTGTGCTGCTTTTTGTAGCTAGATTGAAAGTTTTCACCTAGGCCATTGCTGTCTACATGGTCTGTAACTTTGCATGTGGCTGCTTTTCGACGATTTTGGACAAAAAACTTATGTTTGCGACCGGCCTGTAGCTCTTAAGTAAATCGGGATCTAAAGTGGGTTTCTTGATGACCGGAGTTATGACAGATCTTTTCAAATTAGATGGAAATAACCAGATGACAGTGAGGTGTTTACAATTTTGGTGATAGCAGGCAGCAACATAAATTTTCTTTGACCAGCCAAGAGGGGAAGACTAAAGTGGGCTATATCTGCATTAGAAGAGCAGACATTGTTCTTAATCTTCTCAACTTTATCAATGAAATATGACAAAACTTGTTAGAGAGGTCTTCATATAAATTACAATCTGGAAGAATGGAAACTGACTTATTAAGAAGTGTACTGATGGTATTATATATTTCTTTTGAACTGGCATTCATACACTTTTTAGTGAAAAATTCAATTTTAGAATAAGTTATGAGTTTAAAATCTATATGCAGCTTCATCATCAGTATCAGATTGGTTCTTTTTCCATCTGCGCTCAAGTCGACGCCGAATCCGTCTCTCTTCATGAATGTTCTCATTGTACCATGGGAGCTTTGTTTTAACAGTGCGCGTCTTAGTTACCAAGGGACATACTTCATCTAACACTGAGGATGTGATAGCCTCGTATAAGAGAAAGATATCAGTAGTTTCCCACAATGCATTGCTTCCATTGGAAGTTTTTGTACAGATTGTCATGTGAATCGTTAGGGATAAAACACTCTTAAAATGCAAGTTTGTGATCAGTACTGTCAATTTAGCCATGTTTTATCACTAACGATTCACATCAGTACCTGTACAAAAACCTCCATTGGAAGCAATGCATTGTGGGAAGCTATTGAAATCTTCTCTTGCCTCGTATGATTCAACCAGTACATTTGCATTTTCACTGTCTGGAAACTCGTTGAAACGCTCAGTAAGTAATGATGTAGTTGTGTGTGATATAACTTTTCGTACTCGCGTGAAGTTGATGTTATTTTCATAGGAGGTGGCTTAGCACATTGTACTATGGAATAAACTACATGATGATCTGAGCAGCGAGCACCTACATCAACTTGATGAACGAGATCATCATCAGCACTGGCAATTGCCAGATCTAATTAGGTGTGTCCGGAAACATGGGTTGGGCCAAAAACATATTGTTGGAAATTAGCAGCAGAAACAATTTCATTGAATATTTTGGTGTCATATCTGTCAGGCACATCACAGTGGATGTTGAAATCCCCCCTAAGCACAAGTTTGTGAGGGGTGACACAGATCTCATCCATAAAGTTGTAAAATTCTTCCAAAGAGGCAGATATAGTGAATTTATTAACATTGGAAGGGCTAGGACGGTAGACACAAACCAACCTGACGGAATTATTAATAGTAAGAGTACAGTGTTCAAAGGTGACAGAGTCAAACTCTGATGGAGTAGAATTTAGCTTGAGGCTACTTTTGTACAAAATACCTATTCCGCCGCCATATGTTGAACTGTTACGAGGGAAGTCTAGAAAAGTATAGCCAGGCAGGGTGATTTCGACTCTGACAACTGCATCGTCTACCGACAACCAAGTCTGTGTTATATATAATCATGACATCAACATCTTTATGCATAACATAGTCTACAAAGGTAACAGTTTTATTTCTCACAGATTGAGCGTTCCACTGATGCACAGTTATATTTCTAGTAGGGTTAACATAGGGAATTGGGCGCAGGTTTGAAAGATTTCTTGCAGATCTCGACTCTCTGTAATTTGATAATCGAGGTGCCTTGATAACATCATGGACCTAATAGAGGGAAGGACCAACAACGCGAAAACCAACAATTACCTAATTCGATTACAGTGCAGTATTCATGTGCATACACCGAAGCCGTCTGTGATCTATATCTCTTTGCCGCGGTCGATCCAGTGACTACGGGAAAAGCTGTCCACAAAACTTTGTAATTTGACCGGATGTTGTGACCCGTGACTGTAGGGGTTTTTGGAAAGTGCATAGTACATTCAATTTTCATCTTTTTTTGGCAAGTTGTTGTCACCAAATAGAGGAGAATTTTGTTCAGAAAATACCGAAACCCCTATCGAAATCCGTCATTCCTTTGTGGAGCTACGACTGTAGAAAATAAGCTTGCATTTTGGGTGATTTTGTGACCCGTAATTGTTAAAAATCTTGTGAAAATAATATGAAAATGTTCCGATCATTTCCGACTCTTGAGAAACGGTGTTATGAAAGTTCAATGTCCCTTGTAACAAAGTATAACTTCTGAACTGGTGCCCAAGCGCGCCCATACGTGTAATTTTACCTCGAAAACCCACCAAATTGTAATATTTTAACTTCCGGTTATGTTGAATTTGTTTACCGCTGTGGTTGTTTGATAGCCGATACCATGTCGAACTGATTCCAATGTCAGTTTCATCTGAAATATGAATGTGATAAGTTATACTTTATACCTAATGTATCAATTATAAATTAATTAACCCTCGTCTTCCGGGGGGTTGTTACCGCTCTCTTCTATTCTTTTCGCCCAACTAAAACCCGGTGTCAAATGAGTTAATGTAATTACAAATTGACATTTTATGCTCCGTTTCATGCCCCCCCTCCATTAAAAACACTACCGGGGTATAGGAAAGGTAAAGGGTGATCCCAAAATGATGGATAGGGTGTGGCACCCCCCCTTTCAGCAGGGAAATACCAACACGCCTAGTATGACACAGTAATATCACAGACATTTAATTTCAGTTGCAATAGATAGCAGGTCCTCCTCTTTCCTTTGATACCAAAATGAGTACCAACATACTAACATGTCATAATGACGTCATAATGTCTCTACATGATGGAAAATGTTTAAGTGTTACAATATTATTTTTGAGCCAGTAAATTTGCAAAATACCAATGTTTCTTCCTATATGCAGTATTTTTAAACTTTATTACCTTATGACGTCATAGTGACGTCATCATTGGTTTCTACATATTTTGATACCAATGGAAAGAGTAAAGTTAATAAACTCTTAGCTATACTGTAGGTACCAAATTTATAGGAATTGGATGTTCAATAAAGTAAATTCAAGTGAAGGCCAGTCAGCCAAGCTCCTTTATAGTCAACCGCACTTGCTCAGATACAGGATAATTGACATTTAGTTCAAGCAGTTTACTCCTTTTGTAACTCATGATGGTAAATTGTACTGTTTTTGTAACAGATTGATTAGTTGTTATCACTGATTGACCAATCAATAACTGAAGTGTGGGAGGGTCAGTGGGATGGTCAGTGCACAGGATGATGACCAGCCAAGCAATTAAGCTTAGCCCAATAGTACATGTATGTACAAAAGTACACACACTACCAGTATACTTAGCCATGCAGTTCAAGTTCAAGTTCAGTTTATTCAGCATAACATATCGAACGTGACAGAAATGTATAATACAGTATATTATATAATAATACATAAAGAATCAATTGTAGACTGTAATAAGATGAACTGGTGAGGGATATGATATGCTAGGACCAGTAAAAAAAAAAAAAAAAAAAATCATAATGTCTCTACATGATGGAAAATGTTTAAGTGTTACAATATTATTTTTGAGCCAGTAAATTTGCAAAATACCAATGTTTCTTCCTATATGCAGTATTTTTAAACTTTATTACCTTATGACGTCATAGTGACGTCATCATTGGTTTCTACATATTTTGATACCAATGGAAAGAGTAAAGTTAATAAACTCTTAGCTATACTGTAGGTACCAAATTTATAGGAATTGGATGTTCAATAAAGTAAATTCAAGTGAAGGCCAGTCAGCCAAGGTCCTTTATAGTCAACCGCACTTGCTCAGATACAGGATAATTGACATTTAGTTCAAGCAGTTTACTCCTTTTGTAACTCATGATGGTAAATAAATTGTACTGTTTTTGTAACAGATTGATTAGTTGTTATCACTGTAATAAGATGAACTGGTGAGGGATATGATATGCTAGGACCAGTAATGGACAACCCGATAGGGCTTATGGTTATTGCTGGCCCTATAATACATACAAGTCAAATATACTCAATATTACAAAAATGATACAAGTAAGGGGTGATATATAATATTACATAGGTAAATATACATAACAAAGAACAGAGACAAACAAACAAAAACAAACAAATGCAGTCAGATGATAAAGATGAAAACAATGAATAATTAACCCAGTAGCAATCCAATGTCAACAAGATAAAAAAAAAAAAAAAAAAAACCAATAGTACATGTATGTACAAAAGTACACACACTACCAGTATACTTAGCCATGCAGTTCAAGTTCAAGTTCAGTTTATTCAGCATAACATATCGAACGTGACAGAAATGTATAATACAGTATATTATATAATAATACATAAAGAATCAATTGTAGACTGTAATAAGATGAACTGGTGAGGGATATGATATGCTAGGACCAGTAATGGACAACCCGATAGGGCTTATGGTTATTGCTGGCCCTATAATACATACAAGTCAAATATACTCAATATTACAAAAATGATACAAGTAAGGGGTGATATATAATATTACATAGGTAAATATACATAACAAAGAACAGAGACAAACAAACAAAAACAAACAAATGCAGTCAGATGATAAAGATGAAAACAATGAATAATTAACCCAGTAGCAATCCAATGTCAACAAGATTGATCCAGTAGATGGAGGAAGTTACATTACACAGTTATAGACAAATCGGATTGAGTAGAGCAATATTTCCACAATAAAATCAAATATAGATCAGAGAAGTTTGTGGCAGCATGTCAGGCGCTCAACACAACATTTCTAAATTGGTTCCTGATATCTTGTAGGAGGTGAGGGCTTAGCCTTCAATGAATAATACCACGTGACAATAAATGTGACAATGCATGCGGAAGGCAAGCACCTCGCCTCTGGTTCTTAATATCTCGTAGGAGGCAAGGCCTCTGGTTCCTGATATCTTGTAGGGGTAGGCTTAGCCTTCAATAAATAATATTATGTGATATGAGCATCATATGGAGATGAGTAACAATGGGGCGATGAACACCGTGTGGCGACGAATGTCGTGAAGAAACAATGTTGTCTGTGTTGAAACGCACTGGTGTCTCCTTTTAGAATGTTTTTTATATACTATGTGTGTAAATGCAAACATGTTGTCCAAAATACTTTTTGCTATTGTGTTATTATACACAGCAAGATTCCTACTCACGGTGTAACCCAGAGCTTAGGCTACTCCATGTGTACTCTAAGCTCTACTCTAAGGGTACCCCTTTGATGTATTATTGATGCGGGACCTACAACTAAGTACTTGCAAAGTACACAAGCCACTGGGTGCATAGCAGCTATGTTTACTTAGCAGTACCCATCCTATAGTGTACTCTACAGTTGCCTGCTAGGTGACTGACAGGTACCCATGTACACCACCAGTAGTGGAGTACCTCTGCAGCTACTCCTCGGGAGTACCTTCACAGGTACTCCCCTAGCGGCTGCCTAGTAGGCAGCACTTTGGTCCATAGAGGGCGCCAAACATTCCATTGTTGTTTACGACTTTCTGATCATTTAAAAAAAAAAAAAAAAAAAATTCAATGAATAATACCACGTGACAATAAATGTGACAATGCATGCGGAAGGCAAGCACCTCGCCTCTGGTTCTTAATATCTCGTAGGAGGCAAGGCCTCTGGTTCCTGATATCTTGTAGGGGTAGGGGCTTAGCCTTCAATAAATAATATTATGTGATATGAGCATCATATGGAGATGAGTAACAATGGGGCGATGAACTCCGTGTGGCAACGAATGTCGTGAAGAAACAATGTTGTCTGTGTGGAAACCCACTGGTGTCTCCTTTTAGAATGTTTTTTATATACTATGTGTGTAAATGCAAACATGTTGTCCAAAATACTTTTTTGCTATTGTGTTATTATATAAAATAATTATCAAACTCCCATGTGTGTAAATGCAAACATATGCACCCCAGGTGTCATATGGTATGCATTCATGATGCCGGCCAGTGGAGGAAGGGGGGAACCCCTGTCCAAAATGCTTTTTGCTATTGTGTTATTATATGAAGTTAAGTTCAGTTTATTCACCATAAACGTTAAAAATAAGTACACAAATTGATCAATGGTAGGCTGACCAAATCAGAGCAGGGCTCGAAATATATTGGTCACCTCTATAAAACATTACTTAATAATAAGTGCAAAGACGTAAGGACAACGAAAAAGGCAAAGTCAAGGTGCAGGACAAGACTAGACAATATATGTGAGACAGTACGTTGGCAATGTCAATTTAGAGATATAATTTAAATAAATATACTTAGATAATTATAATGGAGAAGGAATATAACGACAATGATAATATACAGTACAAATTATATGATAGTAGACTAATTATACCTAAATGATAGTTGAGCCAGTACAGGCATTTTACGTTACAAGATCTATGAAGATTGCTGAGGGTCATGTAACGTAAGTGAACCAGACATCCGATTAGAACCAAATTAAACCAAATAAATAAATAAATAAAAAGGAAGACATAAAATGGAAAATACAATCTGAATGTATTCTCAGCAATATTCGGTAAGAGAGCTGGGGACATGACATTTACAACTGCTGCGGCTCGTCTTGGGAATGAACTTCCGATCGGATGGCGGGAAGCCCCGTCGCTGTCTGTGTTCAAGCGACAATTGAAAACTCATTTGTTTTCTTGATTCCTTGTTATCTTCATTGTTCTTCTTTGCTTTGTTAAGCGCTCCGTTCTTTGTCTTTTTTACCATTTTTACAGTTTTTACCCCATAATTCATAAACTATAAGTCACAGGTAGTATAAACTATACCTTTTTGGAATCCTTGTAACCAGACAGACATCATGGTGTGCTTTTCAACACAATCGGAACATTTTAAAAAATTTACCCCTGTGTAACCTTGAAACTCAAGCTGGGGGCCATGAAAGGGGTGTGGCAAGTGCTTCCATCAATTTGTTTGATTATCAATGTATAAAGTACGTGTGTACCAAAATTCACAATTTTATTCGGATTTGCACACTCACATAAGATCTGTTCACTACAGTCCCCCACTAGATGTTTCAATTGAAGCATCAGGATGAAAACAGCAGCATTCATTTCATTAAACGTTGTTATTTAAACATAACTTATCTTTGACACTGCAAAATATCATTCCTTAAGAGATTAGCGCAAAGCAGATTTGACATTCCGGCCAACAGTGCATAAGTCCTTCCACACTGTTAAAAATAATCCTGCAAAAAACAGGGATTTGACTGGCAGCTGGGACTCACAACGTGCAGAACGTAAAATAAAGGCTCAGTCACACAGCCGATTTTTTGCTAGAAAACCACTTCCAGACTGCTCCAGATTGGTGCCGATTGGCCAATTTTCGAAAATCGTGAGCAGTTTTTCTTTTTCATGTGTAGTTTTGGCAAGGTATTGGCCTGTTCTGTACAGTCGTCTGTAGTCTTACCCCTTGTTTGCTAGAAAATCGCTTCCAGACTGCTCAAGACTGGTGCCGATTGGCCATTTTTCGAAAATCGTGAGTAATTTTCCTTTTTCAGGTGTAGTTTTGGCCACGTCTGGGACAGTCATGTACAGTCTTCTACAGTCTTGTGTGGTTGGGAGCACGTGACAAATTTGTAAAAACCCGCCACGATTTTTCCTTGCAGCTTAAAAAAAATCGTGGCGGGTTTTAGAATCGGGAAGGTCGGCTTGAACACATGAGCGGTTTGGAAGCAGTAGCCGATGAGTTGGTGTGCATTATGAGTGGTTGTGTGCAGTTGGAAAGTGGTCGACAAAGAGTCTGCTCCAAGCGGGAGAGAAAATGCAAGCCAACTGGACATGTTAAATTCCAACTAAATGTGGAAGGTCTCACTAGGGCAAAGATAAACATCATCGAACACCTCACACATACGCATAAAGTCACTGCGATTCTCCTTCAAGAGGCACACGCTACCTACAGTTCCATTCTGAACATCTGCGGTTACATCCTAGCTGCACACACCAAGAGCGCTACCCACGGGATTGCCACCTTTGCTAGCAACTCAGCCCAATCGAAACAAATTGCAACCTCACCTGCAGACTCCACCCTGGAATGGGCAACTACCAAAATTGCAGGTGTTCATGTCACCAATGTCTACAAGCCACCTAACCATCGGCTTCAAGCAGACTCTCTACCAACTTATGGTGCACCTTGCATTTATGCCGGCGACTTTAACAGTCATAGCATTGCCTGGGGTTACAGGAAAACCAACCCGATAGAGCGACCCTAGAGGACTGGGCTCAAATGCGGAAGGTGTAATAAACGTCTACAAACCCTGACCTAGCTTTTTTGCAAACACGGACACCATCCCTATCCACCGTACTGTTCTGGGCTAGAACCGCTTTCCGAAGTCCCAACACATCCAATCACTGATCGCTCAGGAGCGCCTTGCTAAGCCTATACCAACAAAGCCGTGAAAAGGTGGAACTCGCATGCGAGACTTGGGACAGTGCAGGAACCTGGTTGGATTCAGAAGTGCCGAACCTGCCGACACCAACCTCCTCCAACCTGGAACATTCTTACACAGCACTGTATCAACTTTTTATTAGCAAAGAAGACTATGCCACGTGCTGCCGTCCCGTTATATCCCCTCCTTGGATGAGGAATGTGGATACTCTTTAACAATGACTTCCTGATCTGAACTCGGGGAAGAAGCTTCATCAAGCTTCAGACTACAACTTCTTGGTACATGAAACGCCGCGAGCTCTTGATGAGACTATCCAAGGAATCTACTTACCCACTCCAGCAGGAAGGCTGGAAGACATAAACCGCCTCATCGGCGGAATTTTCAAACCATCGAATGTCCAGTGACTGCAACTCTCGCAAATGGCCGTTTCAAGAACATTGATAAGGATCACACGCGCTTCTGTCAAAAAAGAGATCACCAAACCCCGTCGAGCCCCCTCGTGGCCGGGTCACTTTCATTCAACATCCTTCTCCTAGATGAGCTACCTCCGCTATTTAGCCAACTGAAAGTGGAAAGGCCCAGGGCCCGGAACATACCACAGAGTTCCTGATGCAATGCCGCCCACGATGTCTAGATTAGCTCCAGTAATTCTACACATGTGGCCTTATAACCACCAGTCCTTACCCAAGATCTGAAGGAGAGCTACTATTCACGCACTCACCAAACAAAACAAGCCTGTGCGACAACCTAAGAACTGACCCTGCCAATATCACTACTGTGTGTCTTCTTCAAACCCTTTGAGAGGATGATCCTGCCCGGCTGGAGCCAGTCATCGAATTCCATCTGCCTGAAGAAACTAAACAAGGATTTTTTCGCCGTGGCCGTCAGCAACTGTCCACCAGATTGTAACTTCACAATGTATATTGAGGAAAGCTTTGAAAAGCGCCGTAGGCAGGCGTCTTCTTGGTTACCTTTACTGCGCATACTACAAACCGTGTGCACCAGGCCTGCCACTCAAGCTTCTCAGGGACCTTGTACATTCAATAATTTTAAACATGCTTGCAAACCGTAGGTCTATTCTCAAGACCAGTGAAGGGCAGTAGTTGTCTGCGTCGTCTGAGGAACGGTGTACCACAAGGATCTCTGTATATTGGCTCCTATGCTGTTCAACCAATTTGGTATATCAGCAGCCATATACCATCGAAACAATATCTAGACAATATGTCTATGCCGACGATCTTGCCTCCTCCACTCGGACAGCGACTGGACAGGGGTAGAAAGCACACTTACTACACATGGCCCACTTGCAACATATATTCAAGAACCTGTAGACTGATCTGGCGCGAATTAAGCTAAGACCACCGCTAGTGCCTTTCATCTTAACACCCAAGAGGCTCATCGCCAGCTTCAAAATAATCAACCTCAATGGAGCGCCTCAGTCATACAATCCTACACCGACTTATCTGGGAGTGAAGGTTGACCGGCAGCTTACTTACCCGGCCTACCTCGTCCGTATGCGGCCAAGGTATCTTCGAGGAATAACCCTCCTGTGCAGACTTGTTG
The DNA here is from genome assembly GCA_023653785.1 of Ophioderma brevispina. Lineage (NCBI taxonomy): Eukaryota > Metazoa > Echinodermata > Ophiuroidea > Amphilepidida > Ophiodermatidae > Ophioderma > Ophioderma brevispina. The sequence goes on from JAMKCH010004518.1 coordinate 11,407, forward strand.
GATCTTCATGGGGTGCCAGCCCAAACGACCACGAGCTACGCACCACTGCCTTGGCTCTCTTGTCTACAGCACTGGGCTGATATGCCGCTCCGCATGGTGCAACGCCTCACACAAAGAAGCTGGACACGGTACGCAACACACGTAGCCTTGAGAACCATAACTGGCTGCCTCGGCCCCACTCCATCTGAATTTCCTACCTGTGCCTTCAGGAATTGCACCTGCAGCACTTCGGAGGGAGCACCACTCACACAAACTAGTGAATAAGGCCCTGCTGGACAACAAGCACCTGCTGCATAACACTGTCAAAGAATCACACCAACTCGGTAGACAGTGACTGCGCTCTCGCCGACCTTTCTGCCGACACGCTACTAACTCTCCAGTTCCCCATTCAACATCTTACAGACATGGAATACTGCCTGGCTAGACATTCCAAGACCAGATCAACTCTCTATTACACCTAAGACAGAACTACCACCTGGCAGCAATCTCCCACGCAAGGAATGGGTCACCTTAATGGGTCGCTTCAATAGCAATATGCACCGATGGGGGCTGCGGCCATCGCCAGCCTGCCAATGTGGTTCTCCATCACAGACTGCATGCGGATCACATTATCAATGAGTGCCCTACCTTTCGTCCGCCGGTGGATACAGATATCTCAAACCCCAACCAATCAACAGTGAGTTGGCTCCAACGTTTACAACACATTTAGCTGCTGCCTCATACGCAAGAAGAAGACCTCTCATCGGGATAAAAATTGTAAATTTTGCAAGTTTGAACAAGACTGTAGCCGATTTTGAAAAAAAATGCGGTCTTGTGTAGTCGGGAAGTGGTTGGGTCGGGAGCCGTCTTCTGTGTGACTATACCTTAACCGGAGCCGTAAAAATACGAAACCATTGCAGGGAACGTAAAATAACAGTGTAAAATCTCAGCTTCAACGTTATTGTTGGTTTTTGACTTGTTTAAACAATAAAGAATTAAAACGTTAGTACAATCCTCTGACCAAATTTTCAGGGTGTAGCTATGGTATCATACAAACGTTGTATTTATACGTTACCACGTGGTTGTAAAAATATTATATTTCAGGCAAACAATTTTGAGAAAAAAGCCAATAAACAAAGGGAAAACGCGAAGAAATAAAGATTTAAACCAGTTTATACACTTCGTTTTATATGGTAATATACACATTCTAATGTCACCGATTACTTAATTATCATATTAGCAAACATATGTAAATACATGTGTATCACATAGATTCCTTAAGATTACAAGTCCTCAACCTTAACATCCACTACATGACTTTACTGATAGCAGATGCTAAAATTAAATATGTGTGTGTACTATTTTTTTTAAAATTAAACTAAATATATTACAAAAAGGAGGAATTGAGTTCTAGAGTTTTTAAACCATTTTTTAAAAAATGATAGTGAACATAAGATTTTGCATTTTTTTAATGACGTTACTTACGACGTTATTTAACACATTTTATAGGTAAAACGATGTTCATATTTCATATTCTTACATTAAAACAAGTGTTACGGGACGTTCCCAAGGTCAGAAAAGCACCTCCCGTGGTTCATAAAACAAAATTCACAATAACTATTTATAAGAAGATTGACTTGACCAAGATGTAAATTCAAAACAATGATTTTAATACATAAATGAAATCTGATCAATCATCAATCACACAATATACACAATTAACAATGCACAAAAATTATTGTGTTTCTTACTTATTTACAAACACACTATGCACATAATCATTAATTACTATTAAAAGTTCAAAGTTCTTGTTGGGTGCGCACCAGTCTCTGTAAAATCAGGTCCACATAAATCTTGGCGACACAATTCTTGCTGGTACAGTTCAACTAGTTTCACGTTAGCTCAAAAGTCCTTTTAGTCTTGACCGGCCGATTGGTTTGTTAAACTGTAATAATAGTCCATACAGGTACTCAGTGCGTTAAAGGTGAACTCTTTGTAGAGGCAGCACTGGCAAAACAAAATCCTGCTGGTATTCTAATGTTAACCTTTGTTTTCCCAAAGCCACCAAATTTTATATGCAACTCTGACGATTCTAGCGACTTTCCAGAATTGTAATAAACAACATAAATTTTTATAACTAAACTGTTATACAAGTTCTCCACCTTCTGTTTGAGTGGTCTACACTCACTGAAATCTCTTGACAACTGGCAAGGAAAAATTACTTGCAACAGAATTTTTCCTTAGCAAATTTCCCATGATGCAACTAAACATGCGGAGACAAGTTGAAATGTCACAATCTTTTTCGTTCGCTGAAACATGCTTCACATCCTGTACCTGATGTGTTTTGACATATCAATTACACAAAGTCTATTGTTCATCAACAGGTGTGAAATATTGCTTCCTCTAGGTAAACAAAGAACCTCTGTACAGTTCTTAGAATGCTTAAGATAAGACACTGTGCTCCTATTGTCTTCTGACTGCGAACACCTTCTAACATGTTCTTACTCTGGAAGTTCTCACACTCTAGTCCAATTAGAACTAGGTCAATCAGATAGGTCATGCTTATTGCACAACACAAGTTTCATATTAATATTTTCCAGTTCTCCTCACTCATAATTTATATGATTAAATTTAATGATTTAATTAATACAATACAGAAAAATAATACTGTAGCGGCATTGGAAGTTGCCAAGCAATGTTTCACCCAAATATTGTCAGCCTCATTTGTATATATTATTATGCTGTTGAGTATACTATAATTAAATTTATGAATGGATATTCTGTCGTGCAACTCTATGAATTTTCATAAGTCAGTTGACGGTAGTTGCCCAATCACAGCGCGCGCGGCCCTTGCGAGACATGAGGCCTTCCCCGTCCAGCGCAAATCTCTCCGTGCCTTCATCACTGCAGGTGTTGTAACCAATGTATGCTGTAGATGTAGATGACAATAAACTAAACTTAGAAATTAAAGACGAAGGGATCCGTGTCCTTCAGTGGTTCTCAATAGTACAAGGGCGCAGAGTTCTTCCTCTGCAACTTACCCACACCATCATTCGATCCATAGGAGGGGAAAGGGGGTTCCCGCCACAAAATTGGTGTCAGAAGTGGGATCCTTAAATTTGTTTTTCGAAATTCATTGTTGAAGGAATGAGTTAGCGTAAGGATGGCGGAAGGAGGAGGTATACATGGTGATAGGAGGTTGAGTGATACTGGTCAGGGTCTTCAGCATGGTCTTCAGGAGGACGGCCGCCACCAGGATGTACGTACCCTCAAGGAAGAGAGAAGGGAGCAAATGTAGCTGATCCAGTATATGACAAAGGGATGGAGACCGAGGTTGACAGTTATGTGGATGAGGAGACTTCGCTGCGGTATGTTATCAAGGAGAAGAAAATGAAGCAAGAGATGTTTCTGGAAGTATTGTAAGCAGAGGCGGCGGATATGAGTTAGAACGACCTAACACTTCAGGGGTAATCGGCCAAGGAAGTTTAACTGATTTAACAGGAACAGATGTCGGTTCGACAGACGAGTATTGGACAGATCCTGATGACCAAGAAATTAAGTTCCGGTTGCCTAAAGGAAGTGCAAACTTCAGTACTCGAGGTGATAAAGATTGGAATTACGAGGAAGTCAACGGGAGGCATGGAGCAAAACTTGGAAAGATGCAGAGTGATAGAGGTAGGGGAGCGAGGACTAAGATGCCCCCACGAAGGGATGATCTTTCTGAATCGGAGCTAGAGTATGAAGAGAGGCAGCAAATGCCGTCGAGACGAGGAAGATTGAGGGATAAAAGCAGAAAAGCGGTATATCAAGGGAGAGGACGAGAAAGACAGAGCTAAACGCGTAAGGCGGCATGAAGGAGAGCGTGTAGCGGATGACTCACGGCGGGAGGAGGAGCAGGGGCCCCGGATACAACAGACGAAAGAGAGGCGAGATAACATACCGTCAGAGCATACCAGTGGAAGAAGGGTGTAAGGATTGGTCCGAGGAAATGGCAGCTCCAGAAGTTATGATTCGAGAAAGAGAGCTAATGTTGAGTGAGGCAAAGCTAGATGCGATCGAGAGAAATCGCGCACAGGCTATGCATGAATTGAATGCCCGGGAGTCTGAGGTTCGGATGAAAGGAGCTTAGGTTGGATAAGGCCACAAAGGACGTGTCCTCGCGGGAAGCTGACTTCCGGGAGAAAGAGTTAAGAGATCGAATGAGATTAAGCGAAGAAATGAAGATATGGGAGGATGATTTACGTAAGCGGGAACTGAGACTGAGAGAAACAAATATGACGCGAGGAGTGCAGGATGACGCTGAAAGAAAACACTGGGAGACCGGATTGTTGGAAAAGGGACGTAAATGGAATACGGAAGAGCTATGGCCGAAGGAGATGCGTACGCTACAGGGGGCTGGTGTTCCACAACGGTCATTTATTAGGGACCTGTCGTGTGAGGATAAACTGAGACAAGGTGTCGCCAATGAGGTTAGAGAGAAGACAGCAGAGTACCGAAGTGGGAGAAGTAGTGAAGCAGTATCGTCGTTGACTGGCTCGGGGTATAACAACGACTTAACCGCAAGGATGTCATCTATGCACTTGAGAGACAGAACTGATGTCCAAGGTGATACAGAACCAAATCTCCACCAAAAGTCTGGTTCGTCAGCCGACTTTCCTCGTGAGGACGAAGACCAAGAACTGTCTATGCCTCCGCCATTACGCCGAGAGGCGAGGGTCAGAAATGAAACGGAGTTTGAGGATAGGAACAGAGCTACACGCAAGAAGGAGAAAGACCCTCAAAAGTATGATGGTAAAGGCACATGGAAAGACATTCATAGACATTTCGAAGCATGCAGACGGTACAATAAGTGGACGGATGAAGAAGCAACGTTTCAGTTGTTCACATGTTGTCAAGGGGATGCTTTAGCTGCTTTAAGTGTGCGATTATGGGAGCCCAGGAGAGTCATTCCTCCGCTCTGAATCTTTTGAGAGGAAAGAACAGGACTGTTCATGCACGGGTTGCGGTAGGAGAGGAGATACCTAGCAGGAAGCTGAGTGAGATAGAGGCCAAAGTAGATTCTTGCTTACAGAGTATAGAACAAAGGATGCAGGTGGTAGAGCAACATCGTGCACCACCGCCCTTTCAGGGGAATCCAGTGCAGCGGGACAAAGTCCGTCCACCCGGTCGTAGTGGCTATACTGGGGCCTTAGCACCCGCCCAACCCATAGTGTGTTATCTGTGTCAACAGACGGGGCATTATGCTAGAGAGTGCCCACAAGGACCACCGGTATGTTTCAGGTGCCAGAAACCGGGACACATAGCCAAATATTGCCAAAGTAGAGAGGTAATATGCCGTAGGTGTCATCAGGAGGGGCACTATGGAAGAGACTGCCCTGTGAAAGAGGGAAACGGGGGCAGGCCAACTCAGGGGCCCTTGGGAAGGCCATCGACGTCGAAGGGGCCCAGTCAGGATTAGAGAGTGAAGGAGAAGGGGTGGGAATGTTATTCATTTAAATGACATTGAAGTGTTTCCTGAAGGTGGAAATACTGTAAATACTGTTGTTAAAGATCTTTATGTTCCAGCTGTCGTTCAAGGTGCTGATTTACCGCTTCTTCTTGATACGGGTAGTTCGCTGACCATATTGACTTGGGAGCAGTATATATAACATGATACCAACTCTAGAAGTTAAAGTCGGTAACGTGAGACAAACGCTGAACGTTGTTGTTGCGAGAGTCAAGAATGGGATGTTAGGTATGGACTTCCTCTCGAGTTCAGGATCAACTCTGGATTTCAGCCAACTGCAGCTTACAATAGGTGATAACGTCGTTAACTGCTGTTCCGTCACCAGTACAACACTTCGCACAAAGGTGTTGACCACCAGTGATAAAAAAAAAAAAAAAAAAAAGACCACCGGTATGTTTCAGGTGCCAGAAACCGGGACACATAGCCAAATATTGCCAAAGTAGAGAGGTAATATGCCGTAGGTGTCATCAGGAGGGGCACTATGGAAGAGACTGCCCTGTGAAAGAGGGAAACGGGGGCAGGCCAACTCAGGGGCCCTTGGGAAGGCCATCGACGTCGAAGGGGCCCAGTCAGGATTAGAGAGTGAAGGAGAAGGGGTGGGAATGTTATTCATTTAAATGACATTGAAGTGTTTCCTGAAGGTGGAAATACTGTAAATACTGTTGTTAAAGATCTTTATGTTCCAGCTGTCGTTCAAGGTGCTGATTTACCGCTTCTTCTTGATACGGGTAGTTCGCTGACCATATTGACTTGGGAGCAGTATATATAACATGATACCAATAGAACGACGGCCGGAGCTAGAGCCAACCAATGCAAGACTATTGCAAGCGGATGGGGGCGAGGTACAAGTTTGGGGAAGAGCAACTCTAGAAGTTAAAGTCGGTAACGTGAGACAAACGCTGAACGTTGTTGTTGCGAGAGTCAAGAATGGGATGTTAGGTATGGACTTCCTCTCGAGTTCAGGATCAACTCTGGATTTCAGCCAACTGCAGCTTACAATAGGTGATAACGTCGTTAACTGCTGTTCCGTCACCAGTACCACACTTCGCCCAAAGGTGTTGACCACCAGTGATATCAGAGTTCCGCCAGGCCATGCGATCGGGATCTCATGAGTCGTAGCAGGATCAGCAGCGGGAGAGCATTTAGTTGTGGTAGAACCATTGGAAAAAGGCTCTTGTCGAGAGTGGATTACTTGTAGCTAGGAGCGTTGGCAAGGTTACCGACGGTATTGTTCCCATTACCCTGGTTAATATCAGCAACCAACCCCGGGACATAAAACAAGGAGCTGTATTAGCCAGAGTATCGGTGGTTGATGAAAGTGACATTTGTGAAACCAGGCCTGTTACTGTGGTCCCCATGGGAGACAAGGAGGTCCCAGAGCACTTGAAGGAGTTAGTTCAACGGTGTACTAAGGAGTTGAGTGAGAAAGACAGGGAAAGAGTGACTTCCATGTTGGTACAATATCAGGACGTGTTTTCCCGTGGTGAGTTCGACATTGGGAGGACAACCGGCGTGAAGCATAATATCAATACTGGAAACGCGCGTCCAACCCGACAGCCGTTGCGGCGTTGGTCTCCACAACAAAGGGAAGAAGTAGAGAGACAGGTGAAAGAACTGCTAGGTAGCTAAACTACAGCTGTAATCTATTTCACCAAATCCACTTAGGCTAACTTCAAATGGAGACACAAAATTTAGCTCCTATACTGTTAACAATAATGCAAGCAATGGATATAACCAAAGATACTAGACTGTGATACGATTATCAACCTCCTCGTGGTGACCCCCGGAAACTGATCTTGATCAGGCGAATGACAATCAACTGAGGCTACGCTAACATCTGTTGTCTTTTTTAATTCACTGTCTTTTTAACTCACTGTTGTCTTTTTTTTTATCTCACAGTATTTTTATCATGCCCCGTCAGGGGACAGAGTCTGATATAAGTCGGGAACACGTGCCCTTATTACCGGATGTCAAGTCAGATGGCATCTCAGTGCTTCAACTGAACGTGGACTAGGTCTCACTAGGGCAAAGATCAACATCATTCTTCTTGACAGCGTTAGTCAGTGTAAGTATTTTAGGCCTCATACTGGATCAATCAATGCATTGGGAACCTCACATAAATCAAATTTGTTTAAATGTGTCAAAATACATTGGTCTCTTCTATAGAATCAGAGAGTGGCTTTCTGTCAATGACTTGAACACAATTTACAAGGCTCTCGTGCTTCCTCGTTTAAATTACTGTGATGTTGTATGGGTAATTGCAATTACACACTCCAGAACAGGATAGAACGTCTTCAAAATCGTGCCGGGAGAGCTATCCTCAAAGTTTCTGTTCGCACGCCATCTTCGTTTGTGATGAACAAGCTCGGCTGGAAGCTTTTATAAGTAATCGTAAACATGACCACTTATGTGTCATTGTCTTCAAATGCCTAGCTGGACTTGTCCCTGATGGTCGTGATGGCGTGTTTACACTGGTTAGAAATACTCACAGTTACAATACAAGGGGTAGCTCTCAAGGTAATATTGTTCTAAATTACAAACCTCGAACCGAAGCAGGAAGACGTTCTTTCCTGTTCAGGGAGGCCAAAGCGTGGAATAATCTTCAAACAACTCTGAAATATCCCCTACCGACCAGCACTTCAGTTTTAAAAATAGGTTTTTAAATTTGTAATATTAAATATTCTACTTGTAGTTATCTTTTTCCTTTTGGAATCTGCAATGTACTCATTATAATTCATTAATAACTTGTATGTATATTTATTATATTTTATATTTTGGAAATCTCTCAAGTCAGTTTAAGCCACATTCACTATTTTTAGATTTTTGTTATTTTTTTTTTTTTATAATCCTTTATTATCATTATTATTTTATTGAGGTTCAAGATCAAAATTATCCAAAAAAAGGAGAGATACTTACAAAGTAATTGAGTCATATGTTGTTTTTTTCAAACAAATGGCATCACTTTTCATGATACAATCTCTATCCAATTACATTTATTCTAACTAAGCGAAGGAAAGATAATAACATTATCTTAAGGTGACATTCTGATTTTCCCTAGTTCTTAAGAAAATCCTTTTTGAATACATAAAGACCGTGTTTTGGCAAATTAATTTCAAGTGTGACTTAATACAAAGATAAAAATTCGAAAAAATCGAAATATGCAAATAATAATAATAATAATAATAATAATAAAGAAAAATAAAACAAAAACCAAAACAAATGGCCGCACTTTTTCTGGGCATTAGAAATTATTGGAGGACATCTCACGTGTAAATTTTGAGAGCATGCATAGAAGCATGTCGTTTAAAGTAATGGTCTACCATAAAATGATTTTTTTATTAATGGTCCCAGAGACTTCATGTTTGGATATGTTGACACTTGTGACGAAACTAGACGATTGCCAAACACAAAAAATTCCAAGGTCATCTCATTTGCATAATAATGGCGGCCATCTTGGATTTTTAGTGTTTTTATCCCGAGGTACTCCTGCCTCCAAGCAAAATTATTTTTTTTATTTTTTGTAACCAGAAATAAGCCTAAACACATGAATTTTGGGATAACATAGCCCTTTTTTCAAATTGTGTCCCATTTGCATTATTTAGGCCCAAAAAACACGAAAAAACGTGATTTTTCACAAAAAATTTTGATTTTTTTTGGGAAAAAATGGATGTAATTTTCAATATAATAAAAAATTGAAAAAAAAGCTATGTTATCCCTAAATTTATGTATAGGACTGTTTTCATTCCAAATTACAGCTTCATACATCTTCCGTTTTTGAGATATGATACCGGGATAATTTGAAATGGCCATTTTTAGAAAACAGCATTTGAAGTCTAGAAACACTGTTTTTAATTATTATGCAAATTAGGTTCAGGGTCAACCTTCTAAAACTGTATTTAAAATTGCAAATTGAATTTACCCAATTTTTGGTGGTATTTGCGTGGCAAAATCTGCTTTATTTTTGAATAATTTTGTTAATTTTTAATGCCAGAAGGTTTGTATCAGTATTTTAGTCCTTAGATGTTGTATATGTCTAAAATTTTGAAACATGAACAGGTAGTTAGTAATCTTTAATTTGGTAATCTATTTAAATACTCTTGATTGTTGGTAAATATTCCCTCTTTTGTTAAGCAATATGTTGTTACTATTTTAGTTATTATATCAATTGTTATGTATAAAGTTTGAATCTAAGTATTGATTTGGTAATTTTATATATGTTGAAGGTTTTGTAACATATGCGAAATTATCTATCTTAATGTCTTGATGTGGTTTAAGATATATGTAGGCTATGGTTGTATTTAATATATTATACTATCTGTTATAGTTTTTGATTATGTTTGATGATATTTTTCTATGTACCCGCTGGGCCTCATGGAAGAACATCCACTGAATGAGTAACCAAGGCAAAAGAAGAAATCAAACAACACAAACAATCATCGAACACCTTACACAAAAGCACAAAGTCAATGCGCTTTCCTCCAAGAGGACCATAGCCTTTTATCAAGGCTTTGATTATTATTCAATTTGTGGGAGTCCGCCCCTCTCTGGAAGCGCTCAAGTTCAGTCGTAATCAAACCCCGCTCCGCTCGGCCACCACGCCTCCGGCGTTCGACACGCGCCTCGGGGCGCTCGCGGTTGGTGGAGATAAAAAGCGAAGGCGTCTTGACAAAGACAAGAGACACCGCAACTGACAGTTCCATTTAATTCTGAACATTTGCGGGGGGCTACAATTACAATCAGGAAAAAAAAGTTGCCCACACTTGAGACAATATAATCAAACAGTTCACATGCTCACAGCTATGATCAACTTGGGTAATTCAGTGTTCATTGGAAAGCAGATGTCTTGTACTCTATCCATATCTTCCCCTACCCCATCAATCAATGTTGAGAGACATGACGGGCTGCTTTACAACATGACTGGATCAATGTCCTAGGGGGGAAGAGGGGGCGCTTTACAGCCAAGTCGGACAAAGTGTGCAACATTGTTTTCTCATGATTGTAGGCACACACCGAGAAGCGCTACGCTACCCATGGGAGTGCCACCTTTGCTAGTCACCCCATTTAGTGTCGTCTTGGCACACAACGCCGGTCATTGTTGAATCACGGTCAGCAAGTAATTTGAGCCCACCGCGACTTGGCAAATCTACTGCGTAGCTGAGTTTATCAACCAAAACATAATCGGAATCTGAAGGTGGGAAACTCACGTACACAACTTGTTTCATTTGGACCCGGTAAGATAGCGTTGATTCGGTTTTTTGTACATACACTGGAGATTGCGCAAAATACTTGGCTATCGTAACGATTTTACGCACCAAAATATATAAACTAAATTATCTAGTTAGGTGACTAGTTTATAATACGGTATAGGTTTATTTTTGAAAAAAAAAAAACAAAAAGAAAAATAAAAAACTAAAAAATTACGTCCATACAAGTCATTTTATTACCTATCAGCTGCCAATTATCGATTGCTGCTGTCAAGTCATGCAAAATCCAGGAATCCAAAAAACAGTGAGCTAGCTAAGGGGTCTTGTTGTGAGGAGCCCGTTTCCAACATCAGATCGACCACCTGAGTCGTCGTTTTCGCGATATACAGGGTACCGCGAAAACGTTTTTTTTTTTTGTCAATTCATTGTTCAACCTTAACACAGCGTTGGGCTGTGGGAGTCCAAATGACGTAGCGCTATGTCTAAGAATAGACGGCCAATTAGCGATGCGGATACGCAATAGGTGGCGCTGTGTGCCCGCAGTACAGATGCTATGGAGCGTAAATGGTGTGCAGTAACTCGGCTCAATGGAAACAAATGAACCTACCTGCCAGATCCAACCATGGACAGGGAAACGACCCAAATTGCAGGTGTCCATGTCACCAATTCTACAAGCCACCCAACCATCGGCTTCAAGCAGATTCTCTATACCTACTTATGGTGCACTTTGCATCTACGCTGGCGACCTGTAATAGCTAGATTACCTGGGGTACAGGATCCAACCCAACCTGACGAAGCCACCTGAGAGGATGGGTTCCAATCCGGCGATACAATTTTGCACGACCCCACAACAGGGCAGTTTCTACTCGGAAGGTGGAATCACAGCTACAAATCCCGACCTTGCATTTACAAAACATGGACACCATCATCTGGTCACCGCCGTACTGTTCTCGACCGTTTTCCGAAGTCCCAACACGACCATCACTGATCGCTAGGAGTCTTGCTAAGCATGTACCAACAAAGCAGGGTAAGATGGAACTTCCGCAAGGCAGGATGAGGACAAGTTGAAGAAGCTGGGGCTTCAGACGTGCCCCCCAACCCTCCGAACACCAACCTCCTCCAATTGGACAATTCTACACGGCATTGTGTAACTCTTTAATGTAGCAAAGAAGACAATCCCAGTGGCTGGACGTCGCAAGTTATACCCCATCCGGGATGAGGATTGATACTCTCTATGATTCCTGAATTCTGAACCCGGGGAAGAAGCGTCATCCAAAGCTTCAGAACTGACAAACTGCTTGGACAGGAAACGCGTGAGCGCTGGGCGGAGAAGTCCAAGGAATAGACTTCACTCACTCCAGAAGGAAGGCCTGGAAAGACATAAACCGCCTCAACGGCAGAATTCCAAACCATCGGAAAAGTCCAAACTGCCCTCAATTGCTGAGCAAACTCCTCGCAAAATGGTCGTTTCAAGCACATTGATAAATGTTATATGGCCGCCAATTTTCTGATTTTAAATTTAAAAATATTATTCTCAATTTATTTGAGAAAAGATTTCTCACGGAAAAGCACTTGTTTACTATCAAATAGAGAAGGGAAGATCCATAGAGTTGTTTTGCTGTGCACCTTGTTAGGATTTGCACAATCAGGGAAGTGGGGGGAATTCCCAAAATGTTTAAACTTAGAACTGAGTCGTCAATGTTTATGCTTAATTGAGAAAAACATTGTAAGATCAGAGAAGGAGAATTTCCACATACAGTTATATATGAGAATGATGTAATGATATTGTTAGAAAGGGGAATCTAGCTTTGTGAAAAGTCAAATATATTTAGAGATTGAGTAACGCCTCTATGCCAGCATCCACTAGTACCAAGTAGCTAGAAGATAGCTAGTTTTACTCTTGCATTGAGGAGCAGACCTGGATCAAGTAACTAGTTCCAGGAATTATTCCATGCTGAGCAGAGTGCTGTAATTTTTCTACTGTAGTCTTTGAAGCAAAAGTGCTGGAAATCAAAAAAGATTCCAAATTGTGGACAGATAGACATCGTGGTGATTATCTTGGACGATATACCGTGGTGGATTATTATCGTGAGGGATTAATTTAACCTGTCGTCCTGAACTGCTGACAAGATTCCTTCAGGACTGAGAAGATGCGCCTTGATATATACCTGAGGAGTTTTGTTAATGAATTGTGCACTGTCATTTTTTGGAGTCTTCGCTGAGAGGACAATCATCGTTGAACTGCAATGCCTCTTGTGAACATTAAGTATCAGTTATATAAATTGGGTAATTGTGTAATTTGGATTTATGTAATGTTTTGGACTAGCCAAATTCTGAACCCTTACAAATCATTAAACTCTGTTATTTATATTACAACTAAGATCACTGTGCACAAGGCTCATTGTTGCGTTTTTTGAAAGGATTCTGACCTTTGACGTCTACGAACGTCAGAACAATAAGGATCAACTCCGCTCTGTAGAAAAAGAGCATCACCAAACTTCGTCGAGTCGAGCCCCCGGCGGGGACGGTCACTTTCAAAAATCCTTCTCCCCACTAATGAGCTTACCCTCTGCTATCAGCCAACTAAAGAGTGGAAAGACCCAGGGGCCTGATAACTACAGCGGAGTTCTGATGCCAGCAGATCACAGGTCTTGAATGCATCAGGGAGTTCTACACATGTGCCTTACCAACCAGTCCTTACCCAAGACCTGGAGGAGAGCTACTATCATAGCACTCCCAACCAAAACCAAGCTGTCGACAAACCCTAAGAATACCGCCCAAATATCACTACTGTGTGTCTTCTTCAACACTCCTTGAGAGGATTGATCCTGGCCGGATGGAGCCCGTCGTCAAACACCCCATTTGCCTGGACAAACGAGGATTTCGCGTGAGGGCACTGTCTACAGATGCAAATCACCAATATATTGAGGAACGCTTTGCAAAAGCGTCGGTAGCGAAGTCATCTTGGATGGACATTACTGCAGATACGGACACCGTTGTTGGCACCAGGCCTGAAACTCAAGCTTCCACGGACCATTTCGGATCGTCACCTTGTACATTCATATGTAACATGCTTGACCAAACCGTAGCTTTATTCTCAAGCCCAGTGATGGGCAGCAGTAGTAGTCCTGAGTCGTCTGAGGACGGAGGCCACAAGGGATAATACTGGCTCACACGCTGTTCAACTTGTAAATCAGCGATTTACTCAAAAACATCTAGACATATGGCTACGCTGACAAATTTGCTTTCTCCACTCGGACAGCAGCTGGAAAAAAGTAGAAAGTACACTTAAGATATGGCCCTACTTGCGGCGTATCTCGAGACCAACTGGAGACTGAAGCTGAGCGATGCCAGGACCACCGCTAACTGCCTTCCACCTCATACCAAAGAGGCTCACTGCCAGCTTCAAATCAACCTTCATGGAGCGCCTCTGCCATACAATCATACACCAAACTATCTGGGAGTGAAACTTGACTGGCAGCTTACGGACCGGCAGCACCTCGAGTCCGGATGCGCCAAGGTATCTTCGAGGAATAACCTCCGGTGCCGCCTTACTGGATCTTATGGGGGCCAGCCCCAACGATATCTACGCAACGCCTTGGCTCTGGCAACAGAGCTGCTGTGGAAGATGCCGCCCCAGCATGGTTGTCTATAAAGACTATCACACAAAGAAGCTGGACACAATACTCACGAGACCATGAGCACCATTAAAGGTTGCCTCCGTCCTACTCCGTTCTGAGGTTCTACCAGTGCTTTTCAGGCAGTTTTTTTTTGCCTCTGCACAGTGCTTCGCGAGAGAACAACATCACGCACACAACTAGGGCGTAATAAGGCTCTGCTGGACAACACGCACCCGCTGCATAACACTGTCAAAGAATCCACCAGCTCGGCAGACAGAGACTGTGCTCTCGTCGACTTTTCCGTAGACACGCCGCTAAAAACTCTCCAGCTTCCAATTCAACATCGTACAGGGACATGGAATACTGCCTGGCTAGATACACCAAGACCAGATAAAACTCACTATTTTACATGCTATTTGGGACTAACTATGCAGGATTGAGTCAATTTGATGCTCTGTCCACTCCTCTCCTCTGCGTTCAGTTCCGCATATAGAGATAAATGTTGGTTGACTAGGTTCCTTTATAGATTCCTAATATTATTTTGCCGCTTGTAAGTGTGAAAGAAAAGAATATGAAAATCGAGTCGTTGTTTTTTCGTGCAATTCCACTGAACATTCACTTCTTACTGGGGGGCGGGGGGGCTGCGTGACTCATTTAGCTAGACTTTACCCTAGTTAACATGCCACAAAACAAGTCACACTTGCAGTACGATGGTATATTGCACTGTATGTCGGGAACCAGATTATATACGGGAACGCATAAACAAGTAAGTGGTTGCCAGTTCCTGATTTTAAAAGTCGCTTTCATAAATAAATTAACTGCTACGTATTTGTACAACACAAATTTCTTTTAGCGGATAAGCAACGAAGTCATCGAAGATTTATTGACCCCGAATCCGTTGTTACAAAAAATACTTTACTTACAAAGAGTTATTACTAGAAAATACCACCTGGCTTGAATAATTTGAAAGAGGACAAGAGTTGCCTGCTACTATGTTAATAATAGTAACATTAAAAAACCACCCCCCAGTACAATTATTTAACAACATGGACCTATTAGTAACTGTTATAAAGGCCTTGAACTGGTACAACACGACACTGTGCTTCCAAACTAACTTACAAGATATGGTTATGTTCAATTAACTTAGATTTGTCGGTTAATTAATTATTAAAAAATATACCTTTCTAAAAAAGCACGAACGAAAAGTTGTTATTCATCATTGGCTCCAAGACAAGACAATTGGTTACAACTTGAAAAAATATATTTCTCTTTGGATTTTTACTCAATTTACACTGGTTTGTTGTATTGGAAAGGGAAAACGAGCAAATAAAAACTGGGGTCCAGGTGAATATGACTTTTGCTCTGAAAACTTTGATGGCAGACCCAGTCATGAATTAGGGGCGCTTCAAAAGTATGTTATACGAACAATTATTGATTAATGGACCTTGCCTTGATTTCAGGTGTTTGTGCGTGCATTCATGCAGGTATAAAGAATCGTGAAATACGATTACTTTTAACAGAGGTACGGTTTTTTTTATTTTCTTTGGTTGAAACCAACGCTCATACAGCTCTCTGTATAAAAGCCGTCATTCAAGTTAATGCCGCGCCGTTCGACTCATTCAAATCATCTCTTTTCTATTGCAAAAATCCAGTGCAAATAACAACGGTGCGGATACTTTGATCGTGTTGAACAAAGTTGCAATTGGCAGACAATATTGATCGTGAATCATAGCATCCGACGATAATTTTATTACCTTCAAAGTGGAGTCAAGGGAACCTTCACAAAAACGTAATGACTAATGGTACCAAACATTTATTCGTCCCTTTTCAAAACGAGGGTTAAATATCAGATTTCAATGATGTGAAGGTTTAAAATTGTTCCATTCAGCTCCATTCCTTTTGTAATGTAAAACACGTCTTTAGGTTCACAGATAACCCAACAATTTCTTTTCGTGATTTAATTCGAAACGTGGGTTATTTTTGAAAAATAATTAATAACAAAACCAGACATCTAAGTTTAATTGAACAAGACAGTAGATATGGGGCATGTTTGGCTATTGTGTATTGCCTGCCAATGAGGACGACTTTGATTGGGACTTCTTGTAAAAACTGTTTGCTAACCTTATGGAAGTAGGCTACATCTGGAAAATTCGTGACCAAATAACAGATGAGAATGTTCACATTTTTGTGATTTGTCAAAAAACAACAAAACATTTATGATTTCGTGTACATAACGTTAAGTCGTGGAGGAGCCCACCCCCCCCCCCCCCCGCCGACATCCAAATAAAATTTGGTAGCTTGGGGTGGAGGTTATTATTCTTTGTAAGTTGCACTCTTAAGATAGGGGGACAAGAAAATTGATTGACATGAGGGGCATCCGATGACCTCAGATGACCTTTGACCTTGCTCCATTACCTTTGACATCATCCACATAGGCCTATTGCACCTTAACCCAAAGTCTGGTTGAAATCGGACTTCAACTTTTCTTCCGAAGACCTGAAAACGAAAACCTAATAGTATAGGGTTATAAACGAGAATCCGATTCTAGAAGTTTGGGGACGAAGGTTTGAAGATGATTTTCTAAAGTTTGAAGGGTGCTGAATCAGAATTTTTGGGTCCAACCTCTGGGAAATGTGGGGAACTTTGTAAAATAAGGGGGTAAAATTAGTACAGGGGTCCCCCTCAAAAGACAGGTCTGGATAGTGCAAATCTTTTTTATACATATAATATCTGTCCATGTACTAATCATTATGTGAAATAACTTAGCTCAAATCGAAATTCTTCATATAGAAAATCACAACTTTGATATAAAATTCCGGATCCGGAATATTTGTTATACACGGTATCGATATCTTATAGGCCTATGGCACAGTTATACTGTGCATAAATGGAAAATCCGATTCATCATTCATCCCTAACTTTGGAATGGTTTGAAATTGAACATTTTAGGTGACTATCTTTAGTTCTAGATGACTATTTTTAATTATATTTCGAAATCTCTGAGTCAGCGTTTAATTCAGTGAGAAAGTCATGTAGAAAAAGTAAAAATTGGCCAAAATGTCAAGAAATTGATGAAAAGATTCATTTTTTAGAGCATTTGGCAAAAATACATTTCGCTTAGTATTTATTTTATTTGTTTTTGTTTTAATGTTTTTGTATTTTGATTTCGTTTGGTTTGCTTTGTTTTTCTCTTCCAAGATAAAATTTATAAAAATGGAATTGTTTGGTTTTAGCAACAGTTTTAGCTCTATAGCTCGTCTTATTGACATCTTTTCATTACAGTGCCAGGGTGCAATCTGCTTCTGTGGCGATTGGGGGCGGTTTCCACGTCAACATAAAAAAAGATGGCCGCTCTCTGCAGGATTTTTTTCCTACCAATTGACTCACCATGCCTTATATTTGGTCGTTTCGTCGCTTAAAGGGTAATCAAGCCAATATGTGGGTCAAACCCGATGAGTTTTTTATTACTGGCTATGACCTTGTGGTGAGTCTAGAGGATTTTCTCAGTCCTGATTTTGAGGACATTAGAAAATATGTGAAATATACTTCATCGATTTCAGAGGATAAGCAGTGTAATGCCAAATTTGGCCTTTATTACCGTTACCGACCTCGATTGTTCATTTACTTAAAAGGCTGATTTTTTTTTGTTTCTGGATGCTTATGGATAATTGTACGGCCTGAAAACGACTTAGTAACTGTCATACCAAAAGGATTCTATTAGTTGCCCCTATTTTGTCCTAGAAAAAATGAAAATCAAATCTGAAATTCACTGAACTGCCCTAGCTTAGTCTCGCACTTTCGTATGCTGGCCATTCCGAGACTGTTCTAAAATTTATAGAAGTTCATTTTTACCAACATTTTTGAGACATTACCTTCCAAATTTCTCCTTTGGTGTGCATATATGGACTCTCCACTGGGTAAAAAAGTCCGTAGAATTCATTTTCTGGACTCAGTGGTATTGTAAATTCTTGAAGTTTTGAGCATTAAGAAATCACAACAATAGTGCAGGACACCCGACTTTTTTTTATCATTGATAAGCCTGAACGTACATTATGCAGCCTCTTTGCAACACACCATCGCGCTGCTCACAGCACAACGTACCTTCCGTGCGATATGTCAAACGATGGAGAGACTCAGCTAAGATCACACACATCCTGTCGCCGCAGCTGTTGAGGTTGCTAAGTGCAAGGTTCGCTTACACGCCCAATTGGGCTGCTTTTGACCATCAAATTGCGCTCAAAGCGCCATTTTCGGCAGGACTTGGCGGAGCTGTGTTTTTGTCACAATAAGAAACCAATTATTGGGCTAACATTTGCCCCACCACTGCCGCGCGTGTCCACGCCTACTGATTTTTTTTGTTAGCACACTGGAGAATTGCACAACACGTTGATCATTCGACTCGGAGTTTGCGTGGCCACAAACTTTGTTAAATATATACACTCCCAGTGCGGTTACTTAGATACAAAGGGGGAGAGGAATACAAAAGAAGATCGCACAGGTTGTTACAAGTATTGTAGCATTTGTATAAATAATTGAGTTT
Organism: Ophioderma brevispina; assembly: GCA_023653785.1. Lineage (NCBI taxonomy): Eukaryota > Metazoa > Echinodermata > Ophiuroidea > Amphilepidida > Ophiodermatidae > Ophioderma > Ophioderma brevispina. Next base: position 30,256 of record JAMKCH010004518.1, read on the forward strand.
GTCTGAGAGGTCCTCTTTCGCCACGAGCGAATAGACCCCTTAGCCCAGTCCCGTCTGATATTTTATTCAGGCGGACTGGAAGTGAGTCTAGGAACTGCCTAAGCTTAGTCCCTCGCACTTTCGAAACCTATGGCCATTCCGTGAGAACTTTCTAACATTTAGAAAGTTCATTTACCCAACATTTGGAGACATTACCTTCCAAATGTTCTCCTTTGGTGCAATCTATGGACTCTCCACGGGGTTAAAGTCCTTAGAATGAATTTTCTGGACTCCGTGGTAGTGTAAATTCTTGAAGTTTTGTGCAGTAATGAAATCCAACAATATTGCCGACACGCCGGACATTTTGTTTATCGTTGATAAGCCTGACGTCACATTAATTATGCAGCCTCTTTGCAATACACAATCCACGCGCTGCTCACAGCACAGCGTACCTTCCGTGCGTTATATATGTTAAACGATGGAGAGACTCAGCTAAGATCCACACCTGTCGCCGCATGCTGTTGAGGTTGCTAAGTTCCTTTCCACGCCCAATTGGGCTGCTTTTGACCATCAAAAAGTGCGCTCAAAGCGCCCCTTTTCTTCTGCAGACTCGGCGGCGCTTTGTTTTTTGACACAATAGAAACCAATGATTGGGCCTACCTTTTCCCCACCACTGGCGGCTCGTGTTCCACCCCTAACTGAATTTTTGTTAGCACCACTGGAGCTTGCAAAAACACGTTTGATCATTCGACTTCGGGATTTGCGATGGTCACAAATTTGTTAAATATTTTTACACTTCCGTGACGTTTTTACTTAGATACAAAAGGTGAGAGGAATACAAGAAGAGGATCGCACGGTTTGGTACAAGTATTGCAGCTTTGTCTAAATCTTAGAAGATTTTCGTCTGAGAGGTCCTCTTTCGGCACGAGCTAATAGACCCCTAAGCCCAGTCCGACTGAATTAATTATCAGGCGGACTGGAAGAACGCTGAGTCTAGAAAACTGCCCTAGCCACAAACCAAAACCGCTCCGTGGTTTCATGGTTAATTTATGCGCCATTGCGTACTGAGCTTGAGTTGAATCTATTTTTAGATGCCGGGTAGCGTTGGCGATTCACCGGCAAACAGCGCCAAAATCTGAAGTACAAAATACGTGTTCACGTGAAATATTATCTTACAGAATGTTGACGGAATGTCATAAGGAACAAAAACCATTGAGGGCTGCATGTCGAAATTAACGGTAAGGGGTGGAATCTTTGGTCCTAACATTGCACTATTTGCCGCTGCCAGGCGATTCACCGCCATCTTAAACATAGCACCTTTGAAAAAAATAAAATACATGCGGGGGTGCAGGCCAAGAAATTAACGTAATTAACAAATCAAGTAGCCTAATTATTTTGCCTCAAAATTAGCAAAAATCCACGTGCCTACGTATTTTGGTGGTATGCGTTACCAGCTTATAATACTTTTTGAATAACCTTTATCCTATTTCGACAACCCAAGCTGGCCAAGGTAGCTGGTTTCCAACAGACTTAAATGGCTTACGATAATTATACTAGAGATAAAGTGATGAGAATCTTGTTACGTAATTGCTTGAGGTTGCATCCGAATACGCACAGACATGTGTGAAGGCGAATAAGCATATTGTAACAGTGGGTCAAATTATGTCTACTGAAAATTCTATTCCATATATAAAAGACACTTACAATTTTCAAACTGCATCAAGGGTGATAGTCGACTTCGAACATTTTACGCATGTTCACAAAATTTACATTTTTTTTTTTTTTTTTAATTTTTTAGTTTTTTGAAATTTTATGAAAATGACAATTTAACGTATAAAATGAAGGGGTACTTGTATGTAGTTGTGAACATGAGCGAAGTTTACGGGGAAATCTATGACATCATATTGCCGTGTAAAATTGTGACAATGTGTGCATGTACAATCTACAATATTGATGTTGCCCCCAACTGACCCCTATCTTTACACTCTATGTGAACAGTTACCAGTTTTCACACAAATGGCTTTGGAGCTTTAAGAGCGTCAACTTCATATAACCTAGTTTTGACAATATGATTAATAATTCAGGCCTTACCCCTACAACTAAGTCAACATCACGCTATTTTTAATTATCAACATATAAAAAAAATTTTTCTAAATTTTTCTCCCTTGGACCACCACTCACACAGTAAAGCCATTTTCAGGTGTACAGGCACTTCAACTTATATGGATGAGTGGCTCCATCTACTTTTTTGTGATGTGTGCCGACCTAATCTACTATTCATTTTGGTCCATTATCTTATTCGGTTTTAAATTGTTTGCATGTTGAAACAATGGCATAAACTTCTGGAAACCCTATGTCCTTCAGAGTTTTATTTGGATCTAGGGCCGCAGCCTGTATTTTTGGGTTGGCGAGGAGGTCACGGGTGTATTGGATCTTTCTCATTCACCGTATTTACAACACAAGTCTTGTTGACATGGGTGTTAACATTCGTTTTTAATTATCCTCTCCCTCTACGAAAACGTCCGATTATAACAAAATCACACGTACCGTACAGTTTTATAACAAGAGCCCAGTTCATGGTGGAAATTAAAAAAAGAAGCAAAAGGTGAAAAAGATCAAGTTCTTCTCATGTTACCCTTTTACTCAGCGATTCTGCTTGTTGACAATAAATCAGCATGATGACCTGAGGTCAGAGATTTCGTGACCTCCTTTGAGGCCGAAAAAAAAAGCACCAATGTCAGATTTTATTACCGTAATCAAGTTACTTTTCATGCAGTTGGGTTTCAATTGAACCAACTATAAATGGCTTTATTTGATCTCATTATTTTTAATATCCATTGTAATACTGGTTTCCCCTTTATTATTTACTCCTACATATGGAAGAAATACTTTGTTTAGCGAAATAAGAATTTAATACACAGTGTGTACACAGTCCAATGCGTATGGGAAATGTTGCACTTTTAATTTTTCAACTTTTTTATGGTCTTCTGATGAGCGCTAAAAATGCAAATTTTAAAACTTGTGAAATGTTTTCGATTCATAAGGTAATTTCTTTTCTTTGAAAAACAATTAAACCAATGAAAAAAAAATATCACAATCTTAAAAATCACAAAAAATAATTATCCAAAATAGCTTGCCAACTTGTTTACCTATCAATGGTCAAAGGTGCATATCACACAATGGGATTCGTTAGCTTGCCCTAAGCGTTAAACTTTCCTCAGGATCACCCCCTTTTTGTTCCTTCGCATTTGCATCATGATTTATGCTAAGACAATCATACCCACAATTTTGTATGTGAAGCTAGCCTTAGTCACATTGCAGGTAAGCATTTCAATTTGCGAGTGAAGCAACATGGTTTGACAGTCATGTATTAGACTGTGTGTGGGTATAGGGTTGCCTCCTGGGGCAAAGCCGATGAACCATACATTCGATGGGTGTAGCGTACTATAGCCTACATGTAACAACCTAGATCTGCTGAGCATAACTAACTTTTCAATCTTTTATTATTATATTATTATGAAACCACCGAAGCACAGAGTGCCTTGCATGAAAAAAACAACATACACATGGAAACATGGAAATGACAGAGCAAGGACTGAAGGGCGGGTGAGGTCAGATGTAGTCCTGCTGAGCACGACTTTCGGGTTGCTCTATACATTCGCTTCTGTTGCTTCACTTTAACGAACCCGAAGTCATGCCAAAATCTTTAATTATAAACTTCTCATTCACCCACTCACTCCAAAATGGTCCGAATTACCAGACTGTTGATTCATCACTTTTAATCTTGACATACATGTACTCTACATACTGTTTGTAACCCCCTGTATTTTTTCACCCTGACTCGCACTAAAATGATAAAAAATTAGCTGATTTTCACTTCAGCAGGTATGGGCGATCTTACGTTTTCAGTCTTAGTCCAAAAGCTGTATCGCATGGGGTCCGGGGGTGAAGCTGTAAGTCATTGTGAAAACGTGCTTTTGTTGATCAACAAAAAAATTAGTCTCTTGACATGGTTGATGAGACTGACCTCTAATCGGGTGCATAATTTTGATATTGCCTTGTTGTCAACCATGATTGGAATAAGACTACGAGTACCCTATCTGTCATGATAATCGATCCATAGTTTCAATGAAAAAGTCTTGGTGCAAAAGGCATGCGTTAAATGTGGACATAAATAGGCAAGAGTTCCATTCACACCAATTCGGGAAGATGACAAATGTTAAAATGGACCACGAACATGCCTGTTTTTGACATCCAATGTGCAAAAGGAAACTAGCAGACTCAGAACACGTCCGTAGCTGATTTTTAGATCAGAGCATCGTAAGTACGTCACAAGTGGAATTTTGAGCTGTGGGAACCCTTTTTTCACACCACACTGTTAAATGGATTAGAAACTACGAGCATCTTGTTGTAACCTCAGGTCAGAGATACGATAATGTCCAGTGATAAAAATAACGTCAGACCTGAGGTTACAATCATTGGAACTAGGTCAGATGAGGAACGAAGTCGAGATCGAATACCAAGCGCCTCCCCATTATTTTGAAGATCAATTAAATCAGACAAGTAACCTGATGCTTGGTTATTTAAACATTTGAATATGTAGAGACATAGTTTGAAATAAACTCTTTGTTGTACAGAATTGCACATTGTCTTACATTCATCTTTTAGCATTTGGACATTATCGTATATCAACTAACGTAAAGGTTATGCTGCCGTACCTTGATATTGGTTTCACAAATAAGCCGACGCCAAATTCAAAGTCATCTGACATCGTCAAGATTTACAAAACTTACCTCAAATAGGAATCCCTCTCATCTTGCAATACTACAGAACAAGAATCCACACGTTGGATTTCTCCAGCAAATAAATGGAGAAATCGGATGAATTTCCAAGGCAGAATCATTTACTCCGTTAAACTGTCATGAGTGATGGTTGCCAGTTTTGGATTTGGACGGGTCAATTAAACAAAGGTCGAACATGCGTTCGTTTGTTGATCAACAAGGATTGTGATTCTCCACTAAGCACTTTTGGGTGAAAAAAGGTGACAGCGAGTCGTGGCATTATCGATTGAAACACAGAAGCTATAGGAGTCATTCCATGCCAAATCAACAAATCGAGTACACCATCACCTCATGGATTTCTTTCTTTTTTGGTGTATTGAAAGATATTCATGAGCAACTGAAATTCTGAAAATTTGAGCTCTGTACCTCTTTTCGTTTTCACGCTACAACAATTTTAAATTTGAGGGGGGGTCACCTCAAAAACATGTACCGGTGTGAAATTCAATATTCAGTTAAGTAAAGAACTACACCCTTCAGATCCTTCAAACTTGGCATTCTGGATAACCTTTTGTTGCAGATTGCAAATATGTGAACAGAAAAATGCACCTTGCCCCAATTTAAAATTACAGGGGGTCAAAAATGGCTCAAAAAACACTCAGACCATACTTTAGGGGGCCATAAGTCAAAAAGTAAAAGTGACATAACTTCCAAATTTGGGCTGGTAATAGCTATTCTTAAATACTACCCTTGTGTACAATCTTATACGCATATCAGCTTCGTTGGAAGAGATATAGCTGTTGCAAAAATTAAAAAGTCCAATTTGACCTTGACTTGGCCCCCCTAAAAAACAATGTCAGACATTCTGCACCAAATTCTGCTTGAAATATGTTTGAGGGAGTCCTTGCTTAATATTTTGCAAAGTTTCATTGTGGTGTCTAAGTGTCTTCTATAAGTAACTGGTCTTCAAAAAGCCCTACTTCAAGTAATTCATTTTTGAAAGAATTCCCATTAAAACACAAAGGAAGCCTGAACTTTGCAAACTGGGTATTCACTTGCACAGTTCACTGTTTACTATATAATTCAATTAGGATAATTAAAGTATTATAAATTCCTTACCAAACAAGACAACAAGCTGAAATTTGGTCCATACCTAGATCAGGTGCTAATAAGGTGATAATATTGATTTCAATTTCATTGTTAGAGTTCTACAAGGTCAAACTTGGATTCAAAGTCTTAAAGGTGCTTGTTGATGTTCTGATTTATGTGTATGGTGTTCTCTACATTATATGAGAGCCTGGCACTTGCACATACACCCCATCAAGTACCGTGGGAAACAAACTTGCGGTTTTGATGGTAGACGCAATTATGCATGTTGCAAAGCCCTATTCAATACTGTGCTAATATTGATGGTTAACCACTAAAACTGCAG
>JAMKCH010004519.1:0-35448 GCA_023653785.1 Ophioderma brevispina
GAAACTACTCCAAAGATGAACTTGAAATACAATGATCAATTCAGCATCTAAGCTTTTCTCTACTACAATTTAAACACAATGAAATAACGCAGCCCTGGGGGTACTCAACACAACTTACCAGAGGGGGTGTGCAGCAAGCATGGTCTCTTTTTTCAGGCCTTCTGGTACATATCATGACCCGGGTTTTTCATTGCCAATTTTGGTATAGTTGGGTCGTTTTTTCAAAAGTTTGCTGATTTTGATGGAAAATTAGTCCTATTTCCCCATCTGAAGCCAACATTTTTCAAAATTGCTAAAAAATTGAAATTTTAAGGAAAATGACAAATTTTTGTTAATTTGGCCCAAAATTGGCAACTCTTTTAGTATAGCTATGGGGTTTTCCTTTTTCAGCCAAAATTTGGTATAGCTTTGGGTCCTCCTTCCAGACTCTTGGAGGCATGTCCAAACTCAATACCCATGCTCCACATCAATGTTTTGAAAAAGCTCAACATCATTAACAAAGGCTGCATCCCATCTGAACAAAAGAGTCATATCTGCCTACTAAAAAAAAAAAAAACGGTCTATTTCACATACGTTTACATGGAGAGATGAAATTTCTATGAAGAGCTTTAGTGTCAAAGGTATCTGGTCCATTTCCACATATTATTCTCCCGGTCCACCAACATCCCAGACTTCTGGGTCATGGTCCACCATCCACCAGGTGGGGCCAAACCTAGTTTTGCTATAGCCGAGGAATATCGATGTCAATTTTATTTTAGAGGATGCAAAGTATTTTCAGAAGTTACTTTTATGCAATTGATACGTACTTATAAGGTCTTTAACATGATAACAAACATACGCCATTTCCTCTTTATTTTTTCTTTCAGATGTTTTCGTAATTAATATAGGAAGTGACTCAAAAAGAGGTTAAATTGTGACAAAAAAACTTACATAATTGGCAAATTTAGACAATTTTTGGATTATTTAATCTTCCTGTTTTTAAAAAAATCATTTTAACCACAATACTGACCAACTTTAATGTATTTCATTTCCTTTTCCATTTTTATCCCAAAATGCATTGTATGACCCATCAAATGAGGGTTCCACGTAACAGAAGTTGGTGTCCACTTTTAGTAACCACTTTTAGATTATCAGAAATTTTACTAATTTCCCTAAAATCGTTAAAAATCCATCAAATTGACGTACAGCAGTCACTACTTGTAATACATTTCACAGCATAAACCATTCACAGTGAGTGAGAGCAATTAGGTTCTTTTTGTTTTAGCTTTGAGGATATTGGTGGTAATTTGGGGGGCGTGGTGTCACTGTTACGTCTGCAAATTTTGACAATTTCCTTGTTTCACTGCAAGTATATGGATAAACAGTGTCTAAGTGTCCCTAATCAAATGTATTCAAACCAATAAGGTAAAATATTAAAAGGATTGATCATGTCCTGCGCATTTAAAAGTTATATTTCAAAACATGCATGTGTCCACTCTGTTTACAAACAACAAAACAAACACAGAGAACATACAACAATACCACCAAACACCAAAAACAAACCAACACACCGTACATCCGACCAGAAGGGGGTATCCAACTTATCAAAAAAAAATAAAAATCGCTACTAAACCTAAACATTAGTTTAGATATACTTTTGATGTGAAAATTACTCCTAAGTATTTCTTGTGTTATGCTTTGTAAATGAAATGTTTTTCCAAATAGTAATGTTTAAAAGCAAGGTTTTGAGTACAGTTGCTTAAAGATGTAACTTGATGTGTCCATGTTCGTCCGAAACTGTATATGGCAACTGACACACGTATAAAAATGAAAACAAATAAATCGAGTTGTTCATGGCTTTAATTATTTAATATACATTAGTCCCCTCATACTATCAATTTATACCCTATTAACATGCAATGACACTGAAATTTGTACTTAATAATGCATTTTTACATATTCCTTGTAATGTCACAAAGTGCGGCCCAAACTGGTGGAATGACCCATTTACACTTTACTTTGACAACATACAGGGTGAATTGTGCACATGCTAGCCAGTTTCAGGCCACCAATTTCCCAATCACGATTGTTAATTATCAGTGCATACTTGCACCTATGGCATAAAAATGAAGGGGCATTTATTAGAGAGCATTTGTTACTACATTATGGTATACACACCTGGAGTACCTACCTTCCTAAATACCGTAACCACTCGGGTATAAGCCCACCTTCGGCTTTAAGCCCTCCCCCAATTTTCAAAGAAAATGCAGGAACTAGCATACATGCGGGTATAGGCCCAGGTGGTAAATTTGCACTATTTCTACATTATGTACACCATCTTTGGGGGTCTTTAGCTGTTTGTGTAGTAGCTATTTTGAGTGTGAGAGGATAGGGAGACAAACTTTTTTTTTGTAATTTCCATTTAGCGGTGGTTGCATTTGATGCCTTCTTTTGACAAGTTTGAGCTTGCCAATAAGATGAAAACAAACAACTTTGCATCTATCAAAGTAATGCAAAAAGGGGTGGCTTGCTTGCTTTGTTTAGAGGAACAATATTTATAACTTGAAAATACATCATTTAATTTGTATCTTTAATGTTTATCTGCTACAAATAAAGTGCAGACTTAGCCTTACCGGAGTGAATAATTTGCTCTTAAAACATTTTCGATCCAATATTTTCTCCCAAGTTCTAGCCCCTCCCTGGGTATAAGCCCAACACCTCTTTTTGAGTAAAAACTTCCATTTAGGGGGGTGGGCTTATACCTTAGTGGCTACGGTAATATTAAAATCTTGTACCAGACTCAAAAACATGTCGTAATTCATACCACTGATCTTGTGGCATTTTTTTTCTTCATCAGTTACTGGCAATATAGGTCTGCAAACTCAATGGCAGACCTACCAGGAATTGATTCCCAAATTGAAGCCTGGTGACATCATTGAATTCCAAAGAAGCCCATGTGCCAATGTGCCGCTATATCAACATGTAGGTGTTGCTGATGGGGGATATGAGGACCAAAATATGGTGGTATCAAGAGTCTTTGGGAGATCCTTCATTTTCAGTTTTGTGTCTTTGAGCAATGACCCTGCAGATGATCTAGATGCCAAGTGTCTTGGCGTTATGCCAGAATAGAAGCAGTTGCAAAATTTCTTGGGAAACAGTCCAAAAAAGATTCATAATAGTGGTGACAAGAAGAAGAAACCATTACGCAGAAAAAAGAAATAATAAAACGATGCAAGGAGAGTCTTATTGAGCATGTGTGATGAATGCAAGCAATGCCGATGTCTATAATATAATAACAAAGTAACTTGTGAGCACAAAGCAAGGGAAAAACGCTATGGTGAAAATGCGAGCCCACAATTTAAGACGGCAATAGTAATCGGTGTGATAGGTGGGTGGCGTTAGTAGTTGGTATATGTGTTTGTATTTAATTATTGCCGTAAAAAATTAAGGTGGTTCTCCACCACTGATCTCGCTGACTTTTTTTGCGATCACCTGGAACATTTTGATGAACCAAAATCCAACAATAAAGTTTTAGTATAAACAAAAATTATTTTCTAATTTTATAATGCAAATTAGCTCATCAAATATTACTTAATATTAAGAGTGGGCTCTAAATGGGTCATTTTTTTTTTGTTTTTGCTTTCAATGAGGAGGGGTGCTTGGTTTTGTTTTGGTATTTTTCTATTATAACGATCTCAATGTGAAATGACAACATTTTTTGCCTCCAGTCTGGGAAAAAAAGTGTGCAGGCCCTTGTGTCATGTTCCTTATGGCCCGGGTAATATGGTAAAGTGGATTCATGCAGCAAAACCCCTTTCAATTACTCTTTTTTCAGGCATTTGCAAGGCAGTTTGTGTTTAATAATTGGGGTTTATAAAAACAAAAATGAGGGCTCAAGATACCCCGATTTCGAAAGTTGCATGGAGATTGGACTAGGGTTCACGACATGGGGCTTTTTTAGTAGTCGACCTAGTCCCCCCCTCTAAATTTTCTCGACTTTTGATCGTACTTCATTTGTTCATAATACATGTAAAACCAGGCACTGTTTGTACATTATTCAACGGTAATGAAGACATTGTCGGGGACATTAGCAATTACACACTTTTGTACGGGTACCAACATAATAAAAACCCACTTAATTTTAGTGCAACTATTTCGCAATTTTGTGTTTTTTTTTTCCTCCCGCGCACCAAAATCAGCATTTTTCGCACCAAATCCCGCACTGAAAATGTGCTGAATCGAATCTTCTGCGGTAATTATGCCCCTTAAGGGTCCTGGTAGACACCCACTATCCATGGTTACAAGTAAGTGTTAATAATCAATCAATTCGATCACAATAATTCCCCCCTACTCGACCTCTCTAAAACTATATTAAAGACCCCATATATCACAAGAATGTCATCATATCACATACAGAGTCAGCTTTTCTCTGCATTGTTTAGCACAATTGTGTCCTTTCCCGATTGAGTATTGACAATAAAGCAACTACCTCACCCCCATTCATTAAATGGATCATCAAACACTAGCAGTAAACAACAGTTCCATTCATATGTTAAAATCGAGGGGGGTGTGACATTTGCAAGTAAACAAGAATAACACGGTCATTTAAGTCCAGATTATTTTTATGAAAAATCATTTAAGAATAACAAACCTATTTGAAATCCAAATAAATCATTGGGTGTTTAATTGCTAAAATAAGGCATTTTAGCATGAAAAAAAAATAGTACCGAGGCCTTGCAATATGGCCGCCTGCATTTAGCTGCATGCCACATACAATGAATTAGTTATAATCTTAATGGATTGCAAATTTGCGGGGACCAAAATGCGGTGAGTGATAAATTCTGTTGGGTCATGAGCTGAAAAAAGTCATAAAAGAATCATATAAGTTCAAAACTGTTAGTTTTACTGTCTTGCTGGGGAATTTCCCAGCTAGCCGGTCACATTTCCGCAATCAGCTCAGGGCAGTGCAAGGTTGAACCCCGCGTTGGAGCAATCATGGCGGGGAATTGGGCAGCTAAAATCTTGACTAATCAGTTCGGGCCTACTGCCGGATCCGGCAATGTTCCCGTAGACCCGCAATGGTTTGTTGCTGGGTAGGCATTGTTGTTTGTCCCCCCACAAGCATTGCAAAGCGCGGTAAATTTTTAAAGGTGGTAAGCTATCTAATAATGCACTTTAGAGTATAGAAATTGAGTGCAAACAAAGTAGTTCGTCGAATAATGTTTAAATATGAATAAAATATATATTTTGTGATATCACACCATTTTTAACCTAAATTTCAATAAAAACGAAAAGTGAGAATTTGAATTTCAAATTTTAACCCCACCCCAAGGTGAAATGTTTAAGTCCTGGGTGAAAATTTAGCAACATAACATACTTTATCATGGGTAAAATTGGACCTCCCCCTGTAAAATATAAAATCCCCCATCAAGTAAAATCTTTCAAGTTTTCCGAATTCTGCCGGGGATCTGTTTTTATGTTGCCGGCCCGGCAAATATCCCTGCCGTCTACGGCAACATTGCCGGTTCCGGCAGTCTGTGGCCCGGACGGCAATAATCATGAATTTCCCTACTCCATTTGCATTTAATAAATGATAGGCAGTACAAATCCCAAGCGTCGTTATTTAGTGCTTAAAAACTGACTTTTTCTCCCTCATTGTGCAGGCTTAATGACTTCCGATAGTGTAACATAGCATCCACTGAAATAATACCAAATAGTCGACTATTGCAAAACAAAAGTCGTAGTCGCGACTACAACCAATAGTCGCGACTCGCGACTATAGTCGACTTAGTCGTGCAACCCAAGATTGGACATTGCGTTTTCTTAAAAATTGATGTTTAAGTCAAAATTTAGTGTGAGGGCGCTTTTTAAGATTTTTCGCTAACCTTTTTCATTTGCTTTTTCAAGTTTGCAGTTACAAAGATGATCACAAACTTGACCTACTCAAGAAATTTGAGCATTCTATCTCATTTAGTTTGCCTGTAGCACTCATTTGAATGTTCCTCACATGCTCATATTCAAATGTACGGGGTCAATGCACTTTCTTTGTGTACAATTCAATGGGAGCGTTGAAATGAGCACTTGAGCTGGTCAAATTTGTGATCATCTTCATGGTTGTAAAACTTTAAAACAGCAAATGAGAAAGCATGAGCAAAAAATCTTGAAAAGCACCCTCATGCTAAATTTTGACCTAAAATATCAATTTTTGAGAAAACGCAATATCCAATTTTCATGCAACTTTCAAAATCTTGAGCTCGTTTAAACATTAATTAGACATCAAAAGCATTACAAAATACATGAAAAAGAATAATTAGAGGGATTTCATGCTCAAATCCACTCTCACCACAAAATTAGGGACATATCACAAGAGCGTTCTGCACTTTTTTTTTCTTGGCCAGAGTAACCACGCCGCCGAGAGGTACCAGGTACCACAACCCCCAAGTCACGCGGCTGCGTGGACCTCCTAGCTGAACTAATAAAAATGCTGTCGTTGATTAATTTTGACTTGCCAGACTACCCATAATCCCTCACGAGTTTGATCATCGCAATGCAAAGTGCGGAATTTGATGCAACTTTAACCATTTTTTACAAAAATTCTGGAGGGTGCCCATGAAAGATTATGTCACTATTTGATGTAGAAATACGTTCTATAGATGATGTGACCTATGACGTCACTTGTTGACATTCAGGACGCCCTCTGTTGTTTTCTGGCAGGTAAAATATTACAGTAGTTTCTGTGACAGACCACATAAAAATCTGGTTATAAATTACTTGCAGAATCTTTCCTTATCTAAATTGGTCCCAAAATGCAGCTGGTAGCATTAGCTTATTATGCTTGATAAGAAAGTTATTTAATTCAAAACAAAAGTTACAGCAAAAAACAGAATTTCCCCATGCAAAGTATAGGTGCTTTTGCCTGCCAGTTTCTCTCTTACACCAACAGGGGGCGCCATAAACCACAACAAATGTAACATATCTATAGAGATGACAGTTTTGTTTTGAGGTCGACACCCCTAGGTTTTATTTAATGGCATTTAGATTTTGCTTGCATCATTTTAGTCAGGTTTCAATGTTTAAGCGTATTAATGTCATGCCGATTTCAAGCCACCCTATAGCGTTGCCCAAGTTGAATCGTTGTTACACGCTTTTAAAAGTGTAACCCACTGTGACGTGGTTGGATCACTCAGTAGTATTGTTGTAAAACCATTACAAGGGAATATTGCGTGACGGTACCCATATACCCGGGGCCTGGCCTGTGGGGGAGGGGGTCACATATGAAATGGATATGGGTACGGTGTAAGGCTGGCGCTTATAAACCAAGGGGCATTTGGTGACCAAAGGGGTATTTGGGTGAGAGCCAGAGACACCTAAATGCCCCAAAATAGTGTTTGTTTCGGTGGCACTTTGCCATAAATTTGCAAAAATATCGTGGGTTTTTTTATAGAAAATTTTGCCAAAAAATTTACCAAAAATAGGAGTCTTTGGGGGGAAAATGTTCCAAATTCACCCCCCCAAAAAAACATAGGTGTCTGTAAGGTGACATTTCAAAAATATGGGGTCTTTGGGTGACAGCGTTGCTGAAAATTGGGGTCTAAAGGCCTTACAGCACATCCAAATTAAGATGGGAGTGCTCCCGTATTATATTAGTATCCCAGCAATGTGGTTTGTATTTGATGCCCCTCAGGTCAATCAATTCTTGTCCCTAGTCTTGTAAAGTGTGCCACTGTCAACATAATAACCTCCTGACCACGCAGACCACCAAGGGGGGGGGGGGGGACTCCATGGGCTTAAAGTTTTGGATTACAAAATAATGGGATGTTTGTTGTTTTTTTTACAAGCAAAGATTGTGCTGATTGTCACTGTGATTTGGTCAGAAATTAGCCAGGAGGGGATAGTTGGTGGGTCTTCATAGGGTTTCAAACAGTTTTTCAAGAAGGAACCAATCAATGTGTCATCATTGTAGCCACGTGCATCACTCTTCATCAGTGATATCGCTTCTGTTTCAGTGACCGGTCCTGTTCTTCACGTGATCCGCTCCAGCTAGTTAACATATAGCAGTCAACTCTTTTGTCCCGTTTTAGTTTCAAATTTTTTATGTTTCAATATGGGAAAGCACTGGTGTGCATGTCTTTTCAATAGTAGATAACTCTTGGTAAGTAAAGTATTGACATGTATGTAACCACTGATTCGGGTTTCAATAAAAAGAGACTGAAAAATCAGGAACTGGCAACCCATACATTACATTGTTATGCTTCCCGACATACAGTGCAAAACATCGTACTGTAAAAGTCACATGTTTTGTTCCATGTGACTAGGTCTATCCATAATGAGTCACGCAGCCCCCCTAGACCAGAGGCAAAATATTTTGTCATTTCATGTTGCGATAGGTATAATAGAATACAAAAAGCCCAGCCCTAATGAAAATAACCACAAAAGTAATTTTGACCTTCATATAGCCCACTCCTATTAAAGTCTGACACTGACACATTTGAAAAGTAGTGCACCCTCTAGATTTTTCCAAATTGATATTTTTGCATGTTGTAAAGCTTTTACGTACATTAGCCCTCACCTGAAATCATTAAGCCCAAATCAGCACGCTTATGGGTTAACAGAACAATTTTATAATTAATGTCGCAAATTTTTCTTATGCTTCTATCGTAGATACTTCAAATACAACTTCAAATACAATTGTTCAAAATCCAAATGACTGAATAATTTAGAAGTCTTGGGTCCTCAGAGTCTCTGAAATGTACATCCACAACTACTAAATTGCCCAGTTACAATTCAAAATTGTATCATTTTGTTGCTTTGTATTTTTGAACCATCTGTATGCTGTTGTTTTGGATTGAGGTACCTATAATTGCAATTACTACAATTTGCTTTTAGTCAGGCAGCAGTTGTCAGCTACTGCGATAATTTTGCCAACTTTGATTTTTCACTTTCATGTGTTCAAGGACATCACAAGGAATCGCTTTCAACTTGTTGCCGAATTTTCAGTGTCGTATTTCGTCACCTGGGGGCGCTTTTTCAAAATGGCCACCAAAATCATAGAAAATCAAATAAAAGCATATTGTTTACCACAAATACCATCTAATAGGGTTAGGTTGGTTTCTGAATTATTTGGGCCAAGGGACCGCTGAGAAATGTTTTAAAAAGACAATCATCTAAACAGTTGTTCAGGAATGATAGAGGGCTTTTTTTTTTCTTCAAAATGGCCGCCAAAACATTTTAGAATAGAAAAATTCATTATAAAGCATATTGTTTACCAAAATACCATCTAATAGGGTCAGGTTTCTGGATAATTTTGTGGCCAAGTGATCTCTAGAAATGTTTGTTTGGTATTTTGTGAAAATAAAAACAGTGTTGTTCAAAAGGCAACATCCATTGCATTCAATGGGGGATTGACATTGTTTCCCCCTACTTCGGTAGTAAGCATAAGTAAGCATTAAGACACTCAAAAATATTCCTTCTTTTATCCTTTGGAGGCTCCATCTATAATTTGGCACCATTTTAGTCCAAATCGGAGTAATTTGTAAATTTGACCCCTGACAACTGACAAATTGATCCTTTTTATTGTGATTTTTGCTGTTTTTAGCCTCTAACTCCACAAACTTTCGGCCCAAGATAGTACAAACTATACCTTTTTAGATCCATTATGATTAAACTATTAACTTGCTAGACTTTTCAACATGATGGATCAATTTCAAAATCTGACCCCTGTTATTGAACCTTTGACTCGCGAAAAAACAATTTCCACCCCCGACGATAACTCACTTTTTTTTGGTAAATGTTGACGCCCATACCTACCAAAATCAGTTGAAATAAGCTCTTTAAAAAAATTTTCCAGATGAAACTTACTTTAGGGATATTAAATACTGGTTACTCATGAATAACCTCAACCTTCTTCCCAAGATTTGGGAGTAGCGCACAATGGTTATATGCCTTAAACCCCGGACTTTGTGGCGGTGGACGTATGTCCAGGATTTTTTCCAGGGGGTTCACGCTTAGGCATGTTGTGTATTGTCCATGTTTTACATAATTGTTCCCAATGTTCTAGTATGCGATGGGTGTTTCTTTCTACACTTTAAAATATATAATATGTTAAGGAAATGCGTTTGCAAGAATATCAGTTAATGATCTCGTGTACTAGTGTGGATCAGATAGCTATATATTCCCCCCCCCTCCAGTGTAGATGGTTAGTATCATACTACTCTTATACTTGTATATTAGACTGGCGGGGTGCGGGTAGGGTGTAAGCACAGAACTGATCTTGCATACTGAGTGTCTGTCATGTGTGTGTAGTCGGTTACTGCTGATACCCGGATCGCTCAGCAACATTATAAGGTAGGAGAACTGGGTTAAAAGTTCCCGGTTATAAGGGCGGCATGCCGGTTTTTTAGCTAGGGTTAGAGCATTCGCCGTGTGTGCGAAAGGTCCGGGGTCCAATTCCCTGCCAAGCGTGGATGTCCATGATTTTTTTCCAGGGTTGTTACGCTTAGGCATGTCTGTGTATGTCCTGTTAAAAATTTAGTTCCGAATGTTCTAGTATGCGATGCGTGTTTTCTTTCTCCACTTTGAAATATATGCTTAACCTTGTTGGAAATGATTTATGGCATCTTTCTCTATGTGCACACGAATCTTAACTAATGTTACACAACCCAATTCACAAATGGCAGAGGTGCACATTTTTCTGACCATTTGTGATAACAAATGTCCACATTTTAAAGAAAACTTTGAAAAGAAAGTGAACTTTTTGCTGATAAAGATGTTCAAAAAGTCCCAAAGGGCCCTTTTAAGGGAGTTGGGTCAACTTTTTTGAAGGACCTCCCAATAAATACTGCACGCATCCCTCATCGTGCAGTTATCTCCACGGCAAAATACGCCACGACCTTTACCACACTAAACTGGATTATTGTGTCCCTAACCCAGCTTACCTGTTTAAAACCGTATGCTAATTTTAGCCATGTGACGTGCCTCAGTGAATGAACGGCTGAGTTAGTCCCACATTTGAGTAAAAAAAACGCGTGCTGCCCTAACAGGGTGTGGCCATTTTGTGACCCACTGACACACATGACCCTGATGAATTCTACGGAATAAAGTGCACTTTATTCCGTAAAGTCTGCTGAATTCATTAGGGTCATGTGTGTCAGTGGGTCACAAAATGGCCACACCCGCCCTAACATGCAGTAACTTGGGTTGAGCGGTGTATTTTGGCCATCAGGAAGTCATTTACATATAACATCAACCACGTACCTTCCCAATGTCCAATCGATCCTTTGTTTGGCATACCATATAAGGAAAGGATGGGCTTCATTGACAGAAAGTTCCAAGTACATAGGTGAAATCGTTTTTCTATTATGGCCTCATGAATATAGCGGTCCTCCGTCCGTACTCAGACAAAATGTTAGAGTGAATTTACCATTCGCTGTTCACGGGTATTTTAAGAAGGATAGTTCTAATATGATCCTGCACATGGTCTCATAAATGAAAAGCACCGCATATCTTCCGAATGACATTTTATTTTAAAATTTGCAACCATGAAGAAAGAAAACATTTCCTCGATTGTGTGAAAGTTCCGCTGAATTTGAGCATAAACTGGTGAAGCTCCTATACTTTAAATACACACTAGCCACGCACAAGAGGTCACGCATCAATTGTGAGCACACTGTGTATAAGGTATAGTAAAACAGACAATAACTGCGCGATGTGCATAGCAGAATACCTGTATCACAGGATTGGATACAAATTTAGAGGTAAATTATTACTTTTGTAGCTCTTTGGGGTAACTTTTCATACCAGTAGGGCTGTCTTGGTATATACTTTGTCATAACAATGCAAATTTGATAAGGCATCATATTGAGGAATTTTAGTGTTTCACTTAATGTCATATAGTGATTGTAATCAAGACAAAATTGGTGCAATTTATGTCTGCAACTCAGACGTAAACAATGTTTGTGTGCTCAATTGTGTTCTCTATGGGGTTAACTATGAAACATATGAATATGCAACAAGTCCCAGCCCGTTTGTAGAAGTTTTCCATAATTAGATCCCCTCATATGCCATGTAATGAGAAAACCTGGTGCCATGCCGTGATACTCTCACAAAGTCGGAAAGTACGCAACTGGGTGCGGAGATGCAATTTGTTAGATAGAGAATGTCACAAAGAAACGGGTTCAGATATATTTACTACCTCACCAAGAGCCCCGAGAAACTGCCCAATTTATAGGACAGGGACCATATCTCTATCAACTCTAGGGAGCTGTTTGGCTTTCTGATTTATGCTGGATCATGGGAGGGGGGGATAAACAAGTCCCCAAAACTCTTTGAACTCTCCAAAAGTAAAAGGTCTTTCCCAAAATTAGACTGTACCCCAGTGTCGGCTCGTCTCGGGGGTTTTGTAAGAGCGAACTTGGTTCAAAAGTAATGCTGACATAAAATCCTGCGGACTTTTCAGTTACCACCCCTAGCTGGACCGTCCTCCAACCAACTTGTCCACAGAACTGAATTGCACAGGGCTCATGGAGATTACATAGGAAGGGAGTAGCCCGCCGAGACTGTACGAATATGTAGGGAATCTGTCTCCAGCAGTATCGATTCACAGAAAGTGACTGTCATTACATTGCGCAAAATATCGGTTAATTTTGAATGCTAAGCCGGGGACCATGGAGTGACGAACACAAACAGGTGGTATCATGGCACGCGAATTATAGGTATATTTATCGATTACAAGACCGCAGCTAATTGAATAGCTCCTTTAATAAGTTTTGACAGTGCATGAAATATGAGAATACAGTTGCACTTGATGCTTTGTGATATCATTTATGGTACATACATGTGGCTAGAGCACCTAGAGTGCCCAAGTATGGAAAATAAACAATAACAAAATAAAAAGCAGGGGAAGGAGAGCTGAGAAATCAGAAAGTGTCCCTTGTGATTTCTTCCTCGTTGTTGTTGTTGGTTGCTGTAGTATTTTCCTTATTGAGGATCGGGTGGATCATTCTGAAAATAAATAGGTACAGCCCGTTGCGCCCGGTAAAAGCCGTCGCGTCAGGGGTAAATTCTCCCCTCCCAGGTTAAGACACCCTCGAGCGAAACAGTAACCCATTTCTAAGGGGAATTTTGCCGAAAATAGGTACCAACTAGTGCATCTCCACCATGTGTGACCTTCGACCTATGTGTGTGACCTTTGACCACAGAATTGTTCTTGCCCAGGTAGTTAGTTCAACGCAAATTGACCTCTAGCTGACCTTTGACCTTTTGGGTCACTCTAAAACCTGATAACAAACGTATCCAGACTGTCCTCCCCCTAGCTTCATGCTAACTTTATTAGACCCATTAGCCCCCCCCCCCCCCCCCCCTCCACGACCCCCCCCCACCACCCAACCCCCCCCTCCCCCCCCCCCCCCCCCACCCCCCCCCCCCCCCCCGGGCACTCCCACCTTGGAAAGCGACGTGTATGTAAGGCTGTTTTTTTGACCCCCTTTTTTCAGCATCGTTGGTCACCCAAACACCCCATATTTTTTATAAATTTCACCCAATGACCCCCATATTTGTTGAAAATTTTACCACTCCTATAAGACCCCCTATTTTTGGGGAAAATAAATTCACCCAAAGACACCATTTTGGGAAAAAATTTCATATTTGTCACTCGTAAAACCCCTATTTTGGGTAATTGGCTATCTCTCACCCAGAGGCCCCTATTTTTCAGTCGCTCTGCAACGATGCCCTTGGGTTGGAAAGCCCCCCCACAAGCCTAACACCCATTATCCATTTCATATGTGAGTGCCCCCTTATCAGCCCAAGTCGAGTATACGAAATGCATAGTCGGACAGGACAGGCAGATCTGGTTTTAGTAATATAGAATTGATGGATTTTCGATACGAGCAACGATAAAAATTGTCTTCATCAAGCTTCTTTAGAATGCATGAGGACGCAGGGTTAATGTGAAATGCGATATAAATTAGAATGGAGATCTTTATTCATTTAGTGACAAACAAACTATCAAAAGCAGAAGTGGCATCAATGATGCAGGAACCCATCAATTGGGATGGTTGGGAATGTGTAGTGTGGGGTTCATATGTCATGTAGGGTCATCACAGGTCAATTGACAATAGGCCCATGGGTCTTGGACATTGGTTATCTTGATGCAAGTTTGGTGGGCTCTATACAAACTAACTGAAGAATGTTTTGTTGATTATTTTGGGGTAAAAGTTCACGTGGATGTTGCGTTAAAAGGGCATATGGACCATAAGATGTCATTCTGCGCATACCATAAGAGGTCGCGACCGGGGTTCTTTAAGAGTTTTGTACTAGGCAGTCTTGTATTTGGGCTATCACCGTGTTTTGCGATCACCTGGTTGAAGACCCTCGTGTTTTGTGTTCCTTGACCTTGAATGACCCCTGATGACCTTGTCATGACCTTTAAAATTTTCGT
This sequence comes from Ophioderma brevispina, assembly GCA_023653785.1. Classification (NCBI taxonomy): domain Eukaryota; kingdom Metazoa; phylum Echinodermata; class Ophiuroidea; order Amphilepidida; family Ophiodermatidae; genus Ophioderma; species Ophioderma brevispina. The sequence continues at coordinate 14,414 of JAMKCH010004519.1, forward strand.
CATCAACAATCGACCACACCCAAGTTTCACCTGGATCTTACAAAGTTCACCCCATTGAGACCTTTGCCCTTGAATGACCCCTGTTGATGACCTTGTTGTGACCTTTAAAATTTTTTGGCAATCAACAATCACCACACCCTTCAAGTTCATGTCCATACAACACACAATGTTTACCGCATTTGACCTCCTTTGACCTTGATGACCCCTAATTCCTTGTGGTGTACCTTTAAAAGGTAGACGTTTCCATATAGAAGTCCCAAGGAGCAAAGGAGTTTTTTTTTTTTTTTTTTTTTTTTTTTTTTTTTTTCAGATATTGCCATTCATTCCGTCAAGCGCTACGGCACAACGTCATACAACGCCGCCATGACGGAATCAATTGCTATACCTCAGTTCTATCAATGGGACTTCTATATGAAATGTCAACCCTTTAAAATTTTTGACTACAATCGACCCCACCCTCAACGTTTCATGTCCATACACTAATGTTTACCCCATTTGACCTCCTTTGACCTTGAAGGGACCCCTGAGGACCTTTGTTCAATAACCAATTACAGAAGGTCAAGGGGCACCCACCCACCAAGGTGCAGGAAGGTGCAATCCTCGGTCTCCGAGAAAAAATATTCGCAGTCAGACAGACAGACCAGTGAAAGGGACAGATCACCGGTATAAACATAGATATGCAGTTAAGCATTTTATAAAGGTTTGAACATTTGAAGGTATTAGGTAATTAAAGAAGGTCAGCTGTGTACGACCGTATGAGTCGTACCAGTTCTGTGGCACGTTTGGTGGTCACCGTAATTTATTTGCAGAAATTGTATATTCTAGACCAGGAGCCCACGCTGCGCGCAGGTTCCGCCGCTCTCCTGATTATTACATGCTAAGATCTGAGTATACTGGAATGTTTTCTGAAAAGAAAATAAAGGGAGTACAGTATTCGGAAACCAATTAGAGCACGGGGGTTCAATCAATACGTCAAGCATGGTATGATGAAAGACACGGCAGTTACCCAATAATGACCCTGGAAGACCTTGACACCAAAATGACCCCTCGAAAACATGACCACAAACCTCAATATGGCGAAAACCTACCACCATACCAAAACTCATATCCCATTGAGATGGGCCATGTACCCGGATTAAGACCTTGATTGGGTGCCCCCAAATGACCCCTCGAAAACAGGACCACAAAACTTGTATGGCGAAATTCTACCACAATACCAAAACTCATATCCATATGAGAGGCCATGTTAACCGATAACGGCCTTTGACCCCAAAATGACCCCTCGAACACAGGACCACAAAACGTACGGCGAAACCACCACCATACCAAAACTCTATCCATACATCAAAGCACGGCCAAGTTATCCAATATCGACCCCTGGATTACCTGTGACCCCAAAATGACCTCAAAAACTTGACAACAACACTTGTACTGAGAAACGCCTCTTCCACCACCATAACAAAACTCATATCCATAACGTAAAAGCAGAGAATTAATTCATTCACCACCCCTGAACTGACCACAGCCACAAAATGTTGTTTTTTGTGTACGATAATACCAATGTCACCACTTTAATCATGCAATGTAATGTTTTACGTCATATCATACTTATTTACCTCATTTTATGAATGTGGAACTCCACAAAAATATACCACATTAATCTGGGGCTTTGATATTTTAAAAAATTTGCACCTTTACAATTACTTCAAGTGACATACATGGCTATTCAAATACCCATCTATATGTAAACAACTTTGACCGTTACTAACAAAAAACCAGTGTCAAAAATTAATGTATTGTGTTTTAACTTATATACTTATTAACTTACCCGAAACCACAATAACGGCAAATTTTAATGCAATGACTTTTAAAAAATCAATATTATTTATGGAAACCTTTTATTTGCTTTTTTCATTCAACTTTCCATGGAACAGCAAATATTTGCTGGTATAATATTTTTAAGAGTCGTCGAGATTTCAATGTAAGACAATCTCAGTGTTATACTCCCGGTGGGCCTGTACTACAGAGAGTTTGTCCATCTGTGTGTGAACGTTTACACACACTTTAATTGGAGTAACTCCTAACTTCTTCATTCTCTTAATTTGTTACCTTACTTTGCCTGTAGTTTCACTTTCAAAACATTATGTCAAACATTATTAATATTTGTGTAGGTATCACTCTGCTTTGAAATAATGATATAGCACTGAACTAAATCTATTTCTGAAGTCCATGGTCCAATTTTGTATTGATACGGTGGTGGCCAATTACATGACCAAGGACAATCAACCTGTTTTGTCACTGTCAACATATGCTCGTGGTGTTGATAACAGCGTATTGTAATATAACTGTATACAAAATTCTATTAATTAAATCAAGTAACTCGACTAATATACAACCGATTTCAACACTGGACACTTCAAATTGGCTAATTTTACCCCACTTAAATACCACACTAGGTTTTAACACTTTTATCCATACAATATTTTAAAAGCAAAAACATTTTCACATTCAGTAATATGTGCCAAGCCACAAGGTTAGGATGTAAATCATGCATGTTCCCAGAAATAAACGTGGTGCATTTAAAACTTGGCTCATAGTAGCAGAGGGTGTTTTTGATCTAATCCCATAATAACATTGCAATATGCCTATATGTTCTGTACTTTACAATGTCAGTAATTTAGGGCAGTGGAAAGAAGTTTAAGAGCACAAAAACCTTTCATGATTAAAAAGTGATTAATAAAGTGCTTTGTGTGCAGGACTGGGGTGAAAGTCAAGTTTTATGTATTAAAAATGGGATTTTTGTGGGATCACATGCCGGTGAACATGAGATTATGGAGGGGAAATGTACCAAAACTGATGCATTGGGGGATTAAATAGGCTCTCTTAGGTAGCTGTGCCTTCTAAGGCCACTTATGATTGCCTGAAGTGAGAGTGAATTTGGGCTGTTTCAAGTTAACACACAGTGCGAGGTTTAAGTTCAGGGCATATTACGGTTATTTTAGTGCTCTTTTGAACCATATGTGGTGAACATTGCATGGTGAATACGACTTGCATAACTAAGCACTATTTTCAGGAGCAACCGGGAATGTGTGTAAAGTACACGTGGTACAAGGCACATGGAACCTTAGACACTGGGGAAGATATTGGTGGGAAAACAATAACAAACTACCCTTCGGCAGAAAAATAGTTTGTTCAATATTCCCTCTACCTTGTTCAAATATTCCATTCCAGAGGTAGAGTAAGTATGACCATGGGCCTGTTAGTAAGGTCAATGCCTAAAGTGCTACAAATTGATTGTAAAACTTTCAATGTCTATTAGTTTACTTGAAGTTAACCAGATGATCCAGAAGGCCCTTTAAGTAAAACAACTTCTTTTGTGTCATCTCTATATAGTCGGACGACCTTCATCCAGGATTTGTTTACACTAAATATACTCAAGTCAAATGAACTTGCTCTCAGTTTGACCTCAGTACCCTGGTAAGACCTTGGTAGATTCGCCCGCAGTACCTGCTAGCACTGGTTAACAAGTGCACACATAAACAAAGTTTAGCATCAGTAAGAAGACGACAAGGCGGCATCAAATGATGTCCAAAAACTTGACAAAAGACACAAAGTTACCTAAACTGACTCCGTCACTTGAAATTAAAAAATCAGCCCAAAACACGAGATTCCCCAGTATCTGACTTCCACTAGGCAGTGTCCGGTAAGAAATGGACATAAAACGCCCGACTAGTAGATAAAATAAGACACGCCGCTCTCGATAGCAATAACCCATCAATTCCATGATTGATGGGTTAATAAAAAATGATTTTGGACCGTACAGTAATATGAGCAATATAAATGTGCAAGACAAGGTTCACGAATATTTGACTGATAATAATAATATTAATACATAAACCTACTATAGTACTATTATATTTGATTCCCGGGATTTGATTAGAGTTTCAATAAAAATTGACTGTTTTAAACGGGAAATAGTTTGAATTGGGAGGCCCAACACCTGCCTGAGCCAAACCACAATGTGCGCGTGCGAACAGCCGCTCAGTTCCCAGGTCTCGATTTAAATCCTGCGCAAAAAATAAGCCGGCGGCACTGATTGGTATTGGATAAGTGTCTATTACGCACATACTATTAGGCACGGTCGAGGAGAGAAGAGACAGTGCGAGTTATACAAGAACCAAGTGGTTTGACTAATGTTTGTGGTGGAGTGTTCCCCTGACCTCGGGGGAGAGTGGAGGACGTTTTCCATACAGATTTGGAGTAGGGTCCACGGAATGGGTTGAAGAGTCTAGTGTATTTCGTCGCTTTAGCGTTTTCATCACCGTGGACCTGAGGGAGGATCTATCGCAAATGGATTGGTTGTTGTGATCTGCAAATTATACTGTCTCTCCCAAAAGGCCAGATAAATAAACCTTGTATGTCACCTAATTAGCATAAAACTAGTCAGGGCGCTGTCCACTATAGCCAAGTCATGGTGGTAAATTTAAAAGGATAAATTCCAGGGTATGCATAAAATTTGTGTCAAAACTCGGCGATGCTGACAAACAATGGCATGCCGATTTGCCAGACACTTATGGGGATGATGGCCCTTCAACAGGACTGTTGTCAATTGCAAAATGGACAGCTTGCTATAGAGATAGACGCTGAGTCCCGTCAAGAAAGATACGTAGGGCTTTATTGGCAGTATTTTACTCTGAGAGGATTGAAACAGGCGTTGTAAAATCTAGTGAAGAAGATGGGGCAACGTTAATATGGTTGGTTGGTTGGGTTGTTCGCTCCTGTCATGACTGACAGATCGTGACATCAGAGATGCAATGCACAGTCGAAGAGTGTGGCTGTTAACAGCTTAATATGGTTGACCTATCGAAAGTCTTGGCTGATCTTCTTTCCTTCAACCATTCCTGCTAATAAACCATCTCCAGTTGTTGTCCACCACGCCTTGGCAAACATGAAGAACAGTGGAGTTTGTCCTCTTTTCGATCCATGGGATGCGACGTTACGCCTCCAAACACCAATCCCAAAGGATTTGAAATTCGTACGGTTGCTTGGGTGAGGGTACATTGTAGCACTTGCGTTTATGGTGGCTAGTGGGAAAGCCAGAGCGGGTGATAGACGAGTTTTGGTAGTTCTATGAACTCCTCTGTCAGCCCAGATCTTAGATAGATTGACCATTGCCGATCAATTGCCATTGCAACGATAGCTGGTTGGTTCAAAGACAACTCAAAAAAGGTCAACAATTTTTCATTTTCATGTGATTAACGACATTAATTAAGCCGGCTATCCTGCTAAATATTAGGGTTAACCCTTGTCATCTTGTCTGGGAAAAAAAGGCCTGTGATATCCTTCAAAAGCTGGTGCGAGGCTGGATTCGTCCGACATGAGCCCATATTGTTACGTGAGAAAAACCTCGCAAACTTGAGCACTGCGCTTATTTTAATATGTCACTTATGTTATTCGTGTTCCTCATGTAACAGGTCTTTCTCAATATTTAAACATAAGCTTCAAACAATGCATAACAGGTAGTTCGTTTATTTTGAATATGGTCCTCGCACCTCGCATTGGACATAAGGATTGGAGAGAGCCGGGTTGCGTTCAGTTAAAGATAGAGTGATTCAGATGAATTGAACCAGATGTTTTTAAAAATTTTCAGGGTACTGCCCCAGATTATCTTAATGCTCATTTTACCCGTGCTATATCTTTTCACAACTATAATACCAGGTTAGCCATACAATTTTCATTGTCCCTAGGATCAAAGGACGAGCTAGCCATACTTTTTCTATACTGCAATCCATCATTGAATTCCTACCTTCCTACCCAGTTCCCTTAAAGAAAAGGTAATTTGCTCATTGCAAAAATGCCGTTAAAAAACATATTTCTGAGCAAGCTAGGCTAGCTGAACATTCTGCGCCCTGGGCAGGGAATCATACATAGATACTAGCTTCAAATATTTTTTTCTGTTTTGTTTTTTGCAATTCATGCTTTTTGGCAGTCTATCCTGTTTTTAAAAAAATGGTTTTTGCCCATGCCTGCCTCCTCTGTGCTGCTTTTTCTGCTAGACCCCGATGGAATTAAGCTTTTTGTAAAACAGCTTTTGGGCTATCCTTGGTACTGACTGGTTATTCCATTTTTTCTTCTTTCTCAATTGAAATAGATCTCTCCGGTAACCCCCCCCCCACACATGTTATACCTTAGATTTTATATTGTTAGTTATACATTGCCAATCTTTTTGTATAAGGTTTATGTGTATTTTTTCTTTGTTATATGTTGATTGTATAGTACTGAATAAAATGAAATAAATGAAATGAACGATGCCGGATCTCATAGCCCCAGCCACTCTCTCACTCCTTAGTAATCAACAGAATCCAAGAAGTTGACTGATAGACAAAGCTCCACACCTCCTTCCATCAACCAGTAGGGCTCCCCTTGCTTTCAGGACCACTAACCCCACGTAGAGTCTTGCCAACATTGTGGTACACACGTGTATATCTGCACTTGTTGGCACATCAAAGCAATCAGCAGGAAAAAAGACGTATTATCAACAGTTAAGAACGCTTGGTTAAGAATGTTAAATGCCACAATGCCCTATATTCTAACCCCAGAGCAAAAGGAGGAGAGAGTGGAAGTGGCCATATTTTTTATGATACCTGGATACATGGTTACGATCTCCACTTAAAGGAGAAAAACAAACTTTGGGTTTATAAAGATGGCAAGACCCCAATCACTGCACATTGCAGCACCAATACCAAGTTTTTGTATATAATATTTTTGACGTATATGGCATTGTTGCAAAAATTAAAGGGGGATGGCCCGATTTAAGGATATGAAGTTTTCATCTTGACAGATTGGCCTTCACCCCAAAACCCCATCTATAAAGTTTTGCGCAGATATTTAAATCCGTTTTGATGTGCGAGCTAAAAACGTGATTTTGTAAGCCCCATAGAGTACTGTGTAAGATTAATATTGGTCGACCAAAATGGGGCACATTTTCGCTCATAATTTCCAAACCAAAAATCCTTTGGCCCTAAGATTTCACAGGGTAAATGAGAAAAATAGTAGCTTTCTTCTGATACCAAAATGTTGACCACTTCCGGTAAAATCTGGGGCTTCTGGGGACGAGGCTACTAGCGATCGGGCCATGGACCTTTAAACTCCACAATGTTTATTAGTACTATTTAAGGGTTTTAAGGTCCTCGAATATAAGCGTCCAAAGATAGGAATGCCACAGATTTTTCTGCATCATAGCAATGCTTCAACACACAGGTCTGCTCTTGTAAAAGACTTTGTTGAAGCAAATGACAGTCATATCTTGCCTCGTCCCCTTTGCAGTCCACCATGACACCATGTGATTTCTAGCTGTTTCCAAGACTGAAAGCTAACCTTGCAGGACTTCGATATGCTAGCCGAAGCGCTATTGAAGGTGCCGTTCATCATTGCCTGAGAGGGATACATGAAAAAGACTTCACAGCAGCCTTTAGAGCGTGTGATATAGCCCTTTCTCATACTATACATGTAGGGCCCACCCACCCCTTTGGATGGCCAATTAGAAATTCTAAATAAGGGCAGAAAATTATTCACTGGCACATTGCACTTGGCCTACAATGAACAAAAAATCTGCACCAGTTATATGCCTGCATACAGTTTTTCATCTTTATGAAGGAGGGTGGGTTCTAATTATCAGAAAGCCTTGGCCTTCTCCCCACAGGGACTTGTTGCATATCCATGCAAATATTTCATGTTTGTATTATCATAAAGGACACAAATAAATGCACAAATAATCATATCTGAGTTGCACACAGAATGTACACTAATTGCATGAATCTTAACTTGATTACTACCACTTCGTAATTATTGAGACTTCCCATATCGAAAAACAAGGTACTAGCAGCTACCTTAGCTGCTAGCCATATCCGCTAGCTAACTGTTATAGTTTTGAGGCGGATATAGCGGTTAGCTAGCGGTAGACTAAATGACATGCAAATTAGTTGGTAGCACTACGTAGTCTGCAGTTTTGCTGCTAGCCATCCGCTAGCAAATTTTCCGCTAGCTAGCGGCTAGCTGCTAGCTATGGTTTTATTATGAGGCGGTATTTAGCGGCTAGCTAGCGGTAGACTAAATGACATGCAATTAGTTGGTAGCGGTAGGTAGCGGCTATATTTTTCCTGCAGCCAGCCGCTTAGCATTTGTTCTGCTAGCTAGCGGCTAGCTTTATGGTTAGAGGTGGATTAGCGGCTAGCTAGGGTTGACTAAATGACAGGCAAATTAGTTGGTAGCATCTATAAGTCTGCTAGTTTTCCAGCTGCTAGAAAGCCGCTAGCAATTTTTTTCTGCTATAAGTTCATTCATTCCAACCACCAAGGTGTGGAACCCACCCCCTCAGATTTTTGTTTGAAATTGCAGTCAAGGTACATTTTATGGGCCTACAGAGGAGGTCAAAAGGAAATTCAAATTCCATTCTGTTTGAAGTTATGTGCGCTCAAAGTTTACGACTCTGACTATAAATTGTGATTCAGTATTAAAAAACGTTACCCATGCTATTTATATAATCAGTAGTTCGTTGTTAATGAATCCCACAAGTGGCAAGTAGAATTTCTTTGGCATCCCCTAGTAAATAGGCCCTCAAATAGTTGTCATGGTGCAAAATGGACAAATGGGACCAAACATAGAGGGCGCTTATTTTCCCTCTCAGAAGTTGAGAGGGGGATACACTAGCGCTCTATACCCTACCCTCCGCGACCTTACTTTTGGCACAAATGTCTCATTTGGGCTTGACCAGAAACCTCTATACCACATTTAAAAATTTCGCTACCGCAAAAATAGCCGCCGATAGCGCGCCCTACTTTTCGGGCAACTCACGCCCATGCGGCGTTGAGTCGTAACTTATCCCAAATTGTTTATCCAAATTGTGTACAACACAACCTTTCCCGAGACCTTCTTGTGGGTGGCAAAACATTGTGGGAGGGCGTAAGGTCCGGAGGGTAGGTATCGAGCGCTAGTGTAATCCCCCTCTCACTTCGAGAGAGGAATACACTGCGCTCTCGATAGCTACCGTCCTCCGCGCCTTCTTGCACAGTATTCCACTGGTAGTCTCAGGCGGTGGAAGAAGGTACGGGGAGGTAGTCACCACGCTAGTCGTATACCCCAGTCTCCCCCCGAGAGACTTACCTAGAGCTCTTGATTGCGCTCACTTCTACCGGCACAAAGTGCTGCAGTAGCAACATCCCACCCCGCCCCAGAACTCTCGAATGTAAACTCTCTGAAACGTGGTCGCGGAACTCAACCTATAGTTCCATGTATATCTTGGATCGGGAGCCTTTGTAAATGCCCAGGAGGAGGTGCGAGCAACTTACATCACGGGACCTAACCCGAGAGCCGACCAACCCATCGGATGTGGTTTCCGTGTGCGCTTCGGATGGTCCAGGCACTCCAGCGGCTAACTGTGTCCTTCGCTGCCGGACCATATGACGGGGCCGTGGAGATGAAAAGCTGTTTTTGGTCTTCCGTAGCCTTCTACGTTTAATGTACCATTTTAGAGCCCTGACCGGGCACCAGGGTTTCTCCGACCATCCCTGCATCCAAGGCCAGGTCCGGGGGAGAAACACTGTGCGTGGTTGTGAAAGACAGGTCTTATTCTTAGCGAGAAAAAACCTGCTCGTGGGAGAATGGACACGCCGTCCTTCGACCACTGCAGGTGAGCCTTGTCAATGGACAAGGCGTGTAATCTCGCACCCCGCGCGGAAGCGACTGCCACGAGAACAGCCGTATTCCTAGATAAAATCCAGGAGACTGGCCCTCCCCAGTGGCTCGAATTCCTAGGACGCTAAGAACTGGAGCACTAGCGTAGGTCCCACTCCGAACTAGTGAACGAACTGGGGGACGAACCGAAAAATGCCCTTCCGCAAGATTCGTGATGATCGGGCTGTTCGAGACGACTGGCCGTCTCTGAATCCCCCGATGGAGCGCCCCAATCGCGGTGCGGTATCACTTACTGTTTGGAACGGCGCCCAAACCCTCGTGGAAATTTCCGTTAGGAAATACCCGATCTGCCCTACAGACCAGAACAGCGGATCAATCTCTCGATTGTCGCCCCATCCTATAGAACCGGCGGAGTCGAGAATCGTAGGGAGAGGGAGATTCGCTATTTACTTCCCGCCTTGCTGAGCACGAGCGCGGCAAGCCCTGTTCAGAAAGTCCCGCCTGAGTGTATTGATGGCGTAAATGCGGCCAGACAGTCAGGTTGAGAGCGCGGATGTGTACGCTCTGTGACGGACGTGCGGCTGGAGGACCGCTTATCATATCCCCGCGCTGATGGAAAAAAAAAAAAAAAAAAATAACAAACGGGGTCCCCCCCTATCATCTCCAGAAGCCGTGGAAACCACAGCTTAGCCGCCACATGGGGGCCACCACCAGAACCAGGCAATTGTCTGACCTACTACCTTCTGAGACTCTCTGTATCATCGCAATGGGGGGGAATGCGTAGGCCATGTACCCCGACCATTCCGCCCATTGCATCCCGCCTACGCTCCGGGATCGCGTCCCAGTGAGCAGTACGTCGGAAGCTTGATTCACGGCGGAGGCCAAATAGGTCCACGTGGGGACTCTGAGCCGCTGAAAATTGACCGGCCAGACTTGCCGCAGGAGGCCCATTCCACTGACGCCCCCTCACCTTCGATGGCGCCTGGCCTTTGGCGTTGCCCTTCCGGAGAGGGCGTTTCCGCTAGGACATTCCTCCACCCCTGGTACATGTGCTGCTTATCAGGGCCATGCCCCCCGTTGCCTGCACCACTCCAGGAGCCTGACCACCTCCTTGCGAGACTGGGGCTCCTTGTCCCTCCCTCCTTGTTAGGTAGTCCCTACCGTTTATGTTGTCGCCTCGGACCAGGATCACCTTCCCCTGTCCGGTGCAACCCATTGCTTCAGTGCCAGGAAGATTGCCCACAGCTCGAGCACATTGATATGATGGCGATCTTGCATGGGCGACCAACGGCCTGAACCTTCGTGGGGCCCCTAACTGGGCCCCCCACCCCCGCCCGTCGACGCATCTGTTGTTGTCAGCGTCAGGGTGTTAATTTCCTGAAGGGCACTCCCCCCTCCAAGTTGCGTGGATTCCGTCCACCAACTGAGGTCTTTGCCAGCTTCATGGGCACTGGAATCTGGAGGGACATTGGGTGGTACCAGGAGGAAGTACCTGAGTGCATGTGGATCTGATTCCCCTCATGCGCAATCTGCGTGGGTAACCATCCCGATGAGGCTGGCCAGAAGTCCAGGTCGATTCTGTTGTGGCCCCCCTTTGACCGTACACCTGTATTTTATTATCTAGCATTGAAAATATATTAGCATACACTATACAATATCACTGTGATACAATTTGTTTTGTATTTTTGATGTCTTCATGAAAAAATGTGGATTACATATCAGCAAAATAAGCTCAGTGTTGTTTAAAAGTTGCTGATTCAGAAACCTTTCACGATACAATTTCAAAATTTGACAAAGTATTTTGGGAATTTTTTTTTTCATCACTACAGACCACGTTAGATGTTATCAGTATCATCCAAACATGTCCCAAACAATTCCTACATGACATGTTAGGTGACCCAGTTCAAAAATTTCCGAGTACTTAGTCAAATTTTTGCACTTTTTCTGGTAAAGGGTTTTTCCTGAATTCTGCAACTTTTAAACCAAAATGGGCCAAACTTTGCTTCATCTGTTTTTCACTGAAGACATCAAAAATACAAAACAAAACTTATATCACAATGATTGTTATAGTGTATGTTAATATTTTTCATGCTAGAACTTCATATCAGGTGTACGCATCAAAATAAGCACCATCTATGTTTGGTCCCATTTTAGTCCATTTCGCACCATGGCAACTATTCGAGGGCCTATTTTTACTAGGAGGATACAAAGAAATTCTACTTGCCACTTGTTGAATCAATAACAAAGCAACTACTGATTATATAAATAGCATTAATAAAGTTTTTTTAATATTGAATCACAATTTTATAGTACGAGTCGTAAAACTTTGAGAGCCCATAACTTCAAAACGGAATGGAATTTGAATTTTTCCTTTTGACCTCCTCTGTAGCCCCATAAAGTTTACCTTTGACTGCCAATTTGAACAAAATCTGAGAGGGTGGGTTCCACACCTTGGTGTTTTGGCATGGAATGACCCTATAGCGGCTATCTCCTATGGTTATGAGGCGGATGTAGCGGCTATGAGGGTCGTCGAGTGCCAAATTGTGTAAACACGTATTTCAATACGGAATAAATCGCAATCTCATCATAGTGCGCAGTTCACACTCCATAGAAAACGTTTTACACAATTTGGCACTCACCAGTGGTGGTATAGCTAATCATGGAAAAAAGTAGTAGAAACACTGATCACCACCATAAGTTGCACGTTGCTTACCCGGGCCAGATTTCAGAAACTACAAACCTGTTATCACTGTATTGAAATCCCCAATTCCACTTCAACTTCCCCAACCCCATCAATCAATGTTGGGGGAAATTGGCAAGACTGTATGCTGATGACGATCGATACCTCATTGAACATTGGTTGGGAGAGATGGGGAACTGTATTTTTCCGAAAACCGTTCAAATGTTCCAACAATTACTTTCAAGATTGTCCGAGTGAATTTTTCATCTAATAATCATTTGTTGGTCATAACTTTTTAATGCACATTTAGCTGTATTTACATTAAAAATTTAACGGTGACAATTATTTAACCTATGCAAATTATGCAAGTTAAAAAGTTGCCTACCTAATTTTGCAGTATAACTTAAGACTTAAATTGTTTTAGATAGAAAAGAGTTCAAAATCCCTGCTCAGAGCAGGCTAATTGAATTAAAGGTGGGTAACCCCATGGAGTAATTAACTCCATGGTAACCCGATCGACAACCATGCCCCCTCCTAAAGCGCATCTATTTTTTCTCATTACCGTACCCCAGTGAAATTTGAACTAGGTCCAGCAAATTTTTCCTTTTGATTTTATGAACAAAATGTCTCAAGTGTGGTGTCCTAAACACATACAGTCGATGGGCCAATTTAGTACACATTTTTGCTTCCACTATCGAAACGGCTGGGCTGCTTTAACTCAAATTTTTTGTAATCAGATGTTTTGATGATATGCTTCCATGTGAAGGATAAAACATGTGAAAATTTGGATCATGATCAGGTCACCCACCTTTAGTTACATGCGCATCATGCTCTTCATTGAAAATGTCAAAAGTGAAAACACCTATGATAGCCATAGTGTGGCTAATTACCAATCAAGCGGGTATAGCCAGCCTGGTGGTTGCGAGGGGGCAAGTTCCCGGAAGATCAACAAATGTCCCGATCACAGGCAAAATATCCTGGTCAAAGGGCAAAAGAGTCTGAAAAAGGGCCAATTTATTGAACATGAACATCCATCTACTTCCTGATTTCTCCTGATTTTTTTTCAAGCTTGTATAGCCTATAGAATTTGATCATTCATGGCTTCAAGCTACATTGGAATAGAGTGACCTATAGGCCTTGTGGTGCTCAATGTTGCGCGGTACTTTTGCTGTCTCTGCCGTATGTTACATGAATACATAGGCTTTAAAGTTCACCTGGTGGCAATTGGCATGCTGCAGATCTAGAGAATCTGTTGCCTGATTATGGGAAGTAATATTTAAGTATTAAATATTTGTGATCAAGAAAAAATGCCTGTCATAATCATGGTATATACAAGCATAAACTACCAGTCTACCATTGATCTTAATTTTCTCTCTCACCTATGCATTAAGTCTAGCTGTGACACACAGTCATAGCTATAGTTGAAATGCATCAATATGAAATGCCGCATAAAAATAGCCTTTGACAAAGTATATGATTAAATGTTACACTAACACGACACCATGTGAATGTCATGTATCTTACACGCAAGCTGCATGGGCCTACTTTTGTTCTGATATGATTTATTCGGCTGGAATTATATAATGCATCATGGTAGCTACTCCATATCTACTCCACCCGTGTCAGCATAGCAGATTCCAGTGATGGGCCGTTCTTTGGGAAGTCACACACGTGACCGAACCTTATTTTTCTCCCATGACAAACAACCAGTCTAGCGAGTGGAAACATTAATTTTCCTACTAATATAAATGTTACCCAAAAAGCTACAAAAGTAATACTCCTCTGCAAACTTCAGAAAGAAATATGTGTTAGTATGTGACAAATTTTAAGGGTTGACATCCATTTTACAAGAAAGACACCCTCTACAAATAATGTTATTTGTGATACGTAAACCTCTTTAGAGATCAATATTCTTAATCTTGAAAATGATCCTATTAGGTAGTGTTTTGGTCAATAATTTTTTTTGTGTGTGAATTTGGCAGTCATTTTGGAAAACATGATTATTCGTGAATGAGATCACTTGGCCAAAATTATCCAGAAACCCGACCCTATTAGATGGCATTTTGGTAAACAATATGCTTTTAAAGAATTTTCTATGATTTTGGTGGCCATTTTGAAAATAAAGCCCTCTATCATTCCTGAACAACACTGTTTTGGTTTTAAATACTTTCTAGCGGCCACTTGACCAACATTATCCAGAAACTTGAAAACTATTTGATGATTGATTGATTTTATTTTTGTCTAATTCAACATACAAATATATAAACATATCTAAAATCACAAATAACAGAAATACATTACACTTTAGGATCATTATAGATGATTACACAAAACAATACAGTTGATTTAAAACCAGGATAACTCATGAAAGCCATATTTCAGGCTTATTTCCAATGAGGTCCTTAAAAAGATAGCAAAATAACTGTGGCAAATATGGCACAAGAAATATACAAGGATAAAAACAAACACAATATTAAAGTCATGAAAATATATAGCACACAACCTATAAAATCTGGACCTCAATGGAGAAACCTGCGGATTGCATTTTTAAAGCTGAAATATTGCCAATCTTTTAATGTTTGCAGGGAGTGAATTCCACTCCCTAAATGCACTGAAATAGAAACTGGAGTCAGCAGGACTTTTCACTTTTGGCACAATGAAATGGTATTTGTGGTAAACAATACACTATTATTCGATTTTCTATGATTTTGGCGGCCATTTTGAAAATAAAGCCCTCTATCATTCCTGAACAACACTGTTTTGGTTTTAAATCATTTCTAGCGGTCACTTGACCAAAATTATCCAGAACTTGAAACTATTAGATGGTATTTGTGGTAAACAATACGCTTTTATTTGATTTTCTATGATTTTGGCGGCCATTTTGAAAAAGCGCCCCAGGTGACGAAATACGACACTGGAAATTCGGCAACAAGTTGAAAGCGATTCCTTGTGATGTCCTTGAACACATGAAAGTGAAAAATCAAAGTTGGCAAAATTATCGCAGTAGTGCTAATATAGTGACATCTGCTGCCTGACTATTTGATTTAAGACAAATCTGTGACAACTACATGGATCTATTTGTTGCTTTTTGTACTGTTGCTTTTTGAATTATGCCTTCAGCATCTCAGGCATGCATAGATGGGAAATAATGTTCACTTTACATTTTATGTGCTTTCTTTTTGATCAAATGCAGGAGGGGAGGATTTGGGCATTGTGAATTTCCAAACGGTAATTTGGGGAACTGCTACTTACGTTTACTATGGCAATCTCGGTCCTAATTAATATTACAAAATCACCTCTTAACCTTAGCTCAATGAATCTTAGTAATATCCTGATAATTTTGGAATAAAATATTGACTTCAAAATCCATCAGGGTTAGTGGGTTAACCCTGCTGCAAAACTGTAGTTTCCAATAACGGTCATTTACATTTAAATATTCGTGACCAGATATAGCCTTTAGTTGAGTCTCCGTCCAATAGGCGTAATAGCGTCCTCCTATCGTTAAGTCTTTGAAAAGACAGCACTAAGGTCCTCCCCCCACCCCATCAAATGCTTCAGATTCAGTACAATAAGACAGTCAGTGAAGGGTAATTCCACAGTGACGTGTGCCCTTTGTAACGCCCAGATTTCTAGAAATATTATGCTCCAATTGACACTTCCACAATTGTAACTTCAATGACACTCATTTGGATGTGTTTCTATAATATAATACTTAAGGTGCTATCCCTTACTTGTAAGTTGTATTCAAAGTTAGATACTGTGTAATTACTAAACAGGAATCATGAAGCTTGAGGTTGCAACTTAGATTTGTAATGAATGCTGTCAAAAAATTCTTTCCATTCACTAATGTTCATGACATTCACTTCTAAAGCTCAGTCATCATTTGGAGCTCTCTAGAGATTTTAAACCTGACATTAGACTGTCTGCTAACATTACCACAAATAAAATTAACATCCTAAGTATTCTGGTTTATTGGAATATCTTTTGAATACAGAAGGTGCGGAAAAGTAACCATCTATGATGGTGGGAATTGCCCTTATTTACGTTCTAGTACAGGATATAGCATCCTTTGCATGTGTCTCTGTTCTTCTGGGCCTCAGGGAAGAACCGAGGCTATGTGTATTGTCTCTGACTGAGTGTCCCAGGTTAAGGCTGCACAAAAATAATTGCTTGTTTCCGGTCGCGCGACCGACCCGTCGGTAAAACCCCCGACTCAAAATATTTTTCGGGCTTGAGTAAGAAAATCAAATGAATTAAAGAAAAAGGTGGTATGTTTCACAAGAGAGGGGTCCACTGGATAGAGTGTATCATGCTAAACACATGCAGATTGACTTGGGTGAATATAATTTAAATTGGCCCTGTACAGAGTTCATGAGTCACCATATATTTATTTATTGATTTGCTTTGATGTCAATTTCATTTTGCCTTCTAAAAATAACATTGAAATGTAGAGTCCATCAACTTTTGACGGACAGAATTTCCCGACTGTTTTGAAGTGCCCTTTTAAAGATACTCTACCATTGTGATGTAGATTGAAATAAAAACACAAAGGTACTAGTACTATATGATGAGTGCATACCCATCAGTTATCTCATTGTATCGCTGACGACCCGTCACAACAATTACAATGTTTCAGAAGAAAACAATGTTTCTTTATTTTTTCACTCAAGAATAAGTAGGAAATGTAATCCCTCGTCAGTCGGCTCAAATATGCCGCAACCCACTTACGTGTCCGGCGGCGTGTATCATCTACTAGATTAGGCCGTTTTTCAGGTGTCATTGTTTCCCTTGAATCCCTTCTCTGATAGGGTTCCAAATTACAGCGAACGACGCTGCATTACATGACTCCAATCTTATTTTAGCATTTCCTCCATCTTTTCTCGGCCGACGTATTTCGGTGGTTTCATCAAAGAGCTACAAGTGGTCGTGGTGATTTTCCACTCATATGGAATACAGGTTATAGTAAAAGTTGACTTTGTGATGTATTGCATAATGACGCTACTTTTGGCGGGTAAATCTTGGGTTCCGATTTGCGTATTGTTTTGCTTGGTTGACTTGCCCGTATAGCTTGAGTTTGCGTTAAAATATCATTTTAATGTCTCCGTTCGTCTATCCAGAGAAGATATCAATCCATGTTTGATCATAACCTCGTCGTACCATGGAATTGTAATTTACGAATTATTTTCACATAGGCCTATTCGCTGTTTTATGTGCCACTTGATTCATGGAAAGTGAAACTGTGGATTGGGTTGGGTTCATGCATTATTCATTGGGAAATCCCTGGGCGTGGCTTAAAGATGATTGTTGATATGCCTGGACTTTTGCCGTGGAGGGGTCATCTCACCTTGACTACGATTAGCACTAAAACACGGATATTTTCGAGCTCATCATTTATTCGATTGAGATAGTATTTGAATTTGCCTAATTTCTCAACATATCAGCTCATCACCTGTCGTTGTCCCGCGGTCATTGTTGCTAGGTAGCATCGATTCCATCTATAGTTGGTTACTAAGCAACCGCATGCAGTAGTCATGGTAATCAATGAGTTGATTAGTTCATGGCTGATGGGGATTCCCGGGATGGGGATGACTGCATGGGTCAGGCTGTGGGAACACAGAACTCCACAAGAAGATGCGATATCATATGGGGTAGAAATTAAAACTGACGGGAAAGCGGCGAACAAACGTGACGTGTATGATGATTGACGGGGATTTGTGCTCCCCAGGTTTGGTGTGGCATATGTGGCTGATTTTATGGATGGGTTTTATCCCTGGTGAGGTTGGCGATTTTGGGGATTGTTTTCGGCAACGATTTTGAATTCGGTATACGGACATTATGTTTTTGGTTCTATTATTTAATACAACTAAATGTAAATGGCCATGTAAATATTGTTAATTATAGTTTTGTCCGCATACGACAGCGTTCAAGCTTTGACTTACGTTTAGCGAACACGGGTGTGAAAAAAATATTTAGGGGTGAAAACAGTCAAAATTCTTGATTACTTAAATGTTTCTAAGGATAAAATGTCATATATTTTCAGATTTTGGCACTTAGAACCCCATATTTTTCACTGATTTTGAGAAAAATTCAGTTTTTGGCCAATTTTAGCCAAAAATGGCCGTTTTCGGGTGACAAAAATGTTGACTTGCTAATTTCCTGTGAGTGTATGAACATGAAAACTACCTAGTAGTGACTAATTATTTATGCTAATCATGTGACAGGGGTACATTTGTAATATTCAAATCATTAAATGGGATAAATCTATTTCTTTATTTTTGTAACAGGGTTAGAAAGTCGGCGGTCAGGGTGACAATTGAATTGGAAAAAAATGCAATTTTCGCCCAATTTTATGATTGAAAAAGCCATAACTCCTCAATGGTATTAGCTATGGTGATGCTTCTTGTGTCTTTTTGTTCAGTATTTCAATAGCTAAATAGTGATATCAAACTTGATTAAGATAAATGTACTGAAAACAAAGTAGTAGTATGTTACCCCTACCCCTAACATTTCGGAGGGCGTGAAAAAAATAAAGGCTTTCGCAAAAAAAATAAGTCCTTCAAAACTGTGAGGTTTAAGGCTAAACAAATATAAACTTGCTATAGCCAAGACCTCCCTCTAGAGCAAGTTATATTTGTTTAGCCCTGAGAGTCCCAGTTTTGAAG
This sequence comes from Ophioderma brevispina, assembly GCA_023653785.1. Taxonomy (NCBI): domain Eukaryota; kingdom Metazoa; phylum Echinodermata; class Ophiuroidea; order Amphilepidida; family Ophiodermatidae; genus Ophioderma; species Ophioderma brevispina. The sequence goes on from JAMKCH010004519.1 coordinate 33,449, forward strand.
GACTTATTTTTTTTTGCGACCGATTTGGCTCAAATTTGAGGACTTCGGGCAGAAATATGCCTGTACAGTGCTATGGGAAAAATTTTCAAGTTAATAATTATGCATTTTTTATTTCAGATTCAGTTTCTACACAAAATTTCACCCTAGAAAATGGTATTTTAAATAGGATATCTTTCCCTTTAAGTTTCCACCATTCTGTCCACCAAACGTAAGTCAAAACTTGAACGCTGTCATACCATGGTAGTGGTCAGGCATGCACAGTCTAACATGACTGTGCAAAATTTTGCTACTTTTCTGCCAATCACTCGCACAGCTCATGTATATGTACTGTACGATCAACTAAAATGTAATCTCCGAAGGTGCGAGATGCTTTTGATAATAATAATCGACAAATTATTGAATGAAATGGCATAAATATGCTTCCCTGTCATCGATTTTATCAGCTTATAAAATCGAGTAAATTCAAAAATTTTTGTTCAAAATAAAATATTTTTCCTTCCGACCGACCGACCCAACTCAATTAGCGCCGGGCAACCAGAAACAGGCACTTATTTTTGTGCAGCCTAAAGAAGAAATAAACAATCTCTAGACCAACGTTTCCCAACCTGGGGGTCGCGGGTGAATGAGAAAGGGGTCACGAAGCTAACTTTTAAACAATTTCAATTTTCATTTAAAAAAAGTAGAACAGATTTCATAAGAGCAAAGGTGCTCCTGGTCAATTTACCAATGTTTTAAATTGTCCTATATGTGTAAGGAACATAAGATTGTAGATTTGGGCGCAATAGCGACAAGCGTGGGGAAAAGTGTTGGGGGTCCCCCATAATCATTGAAAATTGGGGTCGCGGGCAAAAAAGGTTGGGAAACCCTGCTCTAGATCCAAGCATAGTTTTATTAAAGTGTTGTTATCAAAAATCACAGCTGCATGTGATTCAGAACTGAACTGCAATCACTATGAAATAAAATCCCTGAAAAAATCACTGAAATCTGAAATGAACACTGAAAATTTTAACAAAAGAAAATCCCACTGAAATTAGCTCTTTTGTTATTCAGAAATGCAAATGACTCTTGTTATATATGTTACATATTCATAGTTATATGAAAATGAACCTCACTGGCAAGTTATTCTTAATCACGCTGAAAATGGACTGAAACGCCACTGGAAATCATGAGCCATCTATTAATCACGCTGAAACGTCACTAATCACACTGAAAAATTGTTGTATAGAGCAGTCATCAACGTGAGTCATTTACTAATCACACTGAAACGCTACTAATCACACTGAAAACACACTGAAAACTGAAAGTTGTTTATAGGAAATCCATAACACATGAAATGAGAGGTCATAAGATTGATCCCATAACGTATAATACTAAATGTTATTATTAACCGCTACATCACTAGCTCCCGGGTAAAGTATGTATACTCTGATGATTCACAAAATTATTATTCTTATGTACAAATAGCCAAAAAAGAAAATAGGTACATGTACCATATTGGTAAAAAGGTAGCGTGTTAAAGAACAGCTTCAACAGATGCATTTGTCATTATCCATCACAAGGCTTCAATAGTTATAAAATGTTTATTTTATTTGTAGGCATACACCCAAAAAAGTCAGAAAATGTAGCAAAGTCGAACTCCTTTCCCGTGCATGAAAGTATCATAGTCACGAGTCAAGTCAAAAAGTGCATTTATTGGTGTTATTATTGATGATACCTTTTTAACTATAGTTGACTTAATTATGTCCACATGTGTTTATAATGTACCCACGATAGCACGTCCCAGGAAAAAAAATGTCGATCTGTGCCTCCGTAGTAAAAGCTCTTCTTGAAGGCACGCTTCTCTGGATATGTTCGGACACGTGTATGGTGCAGAGCTGTATACCAAGCTTGTACGTTATAAGGGCGTGGCCGATGCGTTGCGGCGTTGTATGGGTACGGGTCACGGTTCGGCGTGGCGCAATTAATGGCCTGGGTACACCCGTGGTATCTTCTCTGGTCCT
>JAMKCH010004520.1:0-34018 GCA_023653785.1 Ophioderma brevispina
TTACCTTTTAACTTCGAAATTGAGTAATGTGTGAATGTAAAAACATACTCTTTATGCACTATTGAATCAAAGCCACTTTGTCTTCAACTCCAGAATCAGAAGAAATTTGAAATTTCATCTGGTCTAATTAGCCTTTGTTTACCAGTTTCAATTTAGTTTTTCGTTTTTCAAGATGCGTCGCGCAAAAGTACATTAAAAAAAAACGCGCACGCTTCATTAACACGCAGTAAAAACGCACCACGCGACGCGATGCTGCGCCTTGCGCCTGACGGCGTGAAATGTGCTGAAATTCCCGCCGTTAAGAACTTGTTTTGTGTGACTTTAAATGGTCAAATAGCTGTTTAAAATCGGCAAAAAATACAAGTCAGATGTCTGCATTGGATAATAAACCTTGGTTGGTAACGATAGAACACAGTTTGATGTTTAAAATGGTGCAAAAATCGAGAAATTCTTTGTAAAAACAAAGCACTAGGGTTTACAACTACCCTTAAACATATCGAACGGTCCCACACAGACTTGACTTAAGGCTAGGCCTGGTCCAGAATATTTCAATCTAAATGACTGCTTTTGGAAATTACACCTGTTTTGCAGAGATGTTAATCCACTAACCTAAACGGATTTTGACATCAATTTTTTCTTAAATTATCAATTTAAGGAAGAGCTTTTTGAGGCGAAGGTTTGAAGACTGATTTTGTAATGCCACTGAGACAGAGACTGGCATAGTAAATGCAACGTAACACGTTTCCACACAATTTGCCGTTTGTAAATCCCAATGCCCAAATCGAGCAGATCGTGTCCCTACCACCCCCCTGGGGATTGTGGGGCATCCTTACCTCATTGCTTCTCTTCCTCCTCCTCACTCTCAGCGCTGTCTGAGTTACTGCTACTTCTACTTGCATTCTACCAGCTCAGGCACTTCATCTTCTTCAGATTCCTTCTTCTCGCTGAATTTATCGGCTTGAATCTGTAGATAGTTGACGGGTGTTTCCCTTTCGTCACCCAGGGGGAAGGTAACGATTTACGGCATATCTCCAAGCTTTGCGGTTTACCCTTTTTGGCTTTGCCGTCTTGCCCGCTCAATAGAAGGCTTTGCATAGCGGTAGTGCCCTGTGATAGCGTGGTTAAACATTTAGGCTTGTATTTACGAAAGCACAGACCAACATACAGTTATTCTTCAATGGTGGCCGGAGGCCGCTAACATTCATAAGTTACACACAACAAAGAATATTTTGTATATTGAAAATCAAACCAATCCTTTTAACATGTTTAAAGCAACAAGCAATGACGGTCAAATATAAAATACATAATTATAAAATGATACACTACAGAGTTTGAAAATGTTAAATATAATGTGACTGATCACATCAAAAGGCAGGGGGCTTAAGTTGTTAAAAATGACAAATGAAAAATGGAATTTCATTTTCATGCAAAGGTGTATTTTACAAGCTCTAAAGTGACATCTCTTCATTAGAATTGGTCATAAGAACATTTAAAAGTTTTTTTTTGACAAACAAGTTCAAAAGAAAACCAAAAACATAAGTTTTGAACTTGCCTGCTCTCCTAATCAGCCCTATAGAAAAGCATGCATGGATTTTCTGTTGTGCATGACATAAAATACTCAATCATTCTTTTATTACATAAAGACAGCGTTTTTGGCTTATTCACTTCTGGTATATGAGTTATTAATTACATTAGTAAGCATTTTAAATTTGCAAAAATCCTGCTTTTGAAAAAAATTGAGGGCATATTTTTCTGGAATGTCCTCATGTCAAGTGCAAGGGTATTCTGTAAAAAGTTTTAAAAATTTGACATGCATACATACATACATATGCCAAACATTGAAAGTTTTTTAAAAACTAAATCAAAAGTAGTATTTAACATTTATTTCCTTAATCATTTTAATATTAACAACATGAAATGTCACACCATGAGGACATAAGACCGTATAAGGAAGTCAAGATGAAGTTCTTGCAAACAACAAAAATCAACACTAAAATATATTTCTTTTGCCAAAAGAAATATATTTTAGTGTTGATTTTTTGGGGGCCATAAAAAAACACAGAGGTCAAAACTAACACCAATTGAACTTATTTTTTTGGCAAAATAATTTTCAGGTACAAAATTCTGATGTAATTTGAATTTAGATGTACTGAATAAAAACTTCACTCTCCAGTGCACAATTCATTGGGAAGCATGCCTTCCTTTAGTTCCTTGCACTCTATAAGTCTGCTCATATTCACTGTAGCTGTATTCCCAAGGGAGTCTGACTTCAGACAGGGTTTAAACCAGAGTTATTGCTTTATGGACTCATTCCTTTTAACATACTCTGACAACATGCTGTAATGGGTGAGAAAACTCCTCATGGATGGGCCGTTTCCATCACATTCACAGGAATGTTATCATCAGTGACATTTGACTTTCAGAGTATTTGAAAGGAAAAGGACCATGAAATGCTTACCCTGGTTTTAAAATGGTTTAAAGGTACATTTCTGGATCCAAGGACCTTCATTCTGTCTTTATGGTTCACTAGATATCCTGAGAAAGGGTATTTCCAAAATTTCAGTTGATTTGACAGTTTCATTTTGATGTTATGAAACAAATGGGGAGGGGCTCGTCTCGGCGGCTTTAGTGAAGTTTCTCGATCCATCCTCCTGCTTCTAAAACATCGACGCTTATTGGCATTAAATCAGTTCTGGCACATAGTTTCTCTGATGTGCTGAGCGCCTCTCATGGTCGCCGCCCAGCGCCTTGAGCATGTTTACGTGGATATGACGCACATAAAAATATTCAAATTATTCTTATAAAAATGTTTTGTATTTTGTTTAGTTGTTTTTGTATGTGGAATGTTGTGCATTTACAGACAGAAAAATACAAATTACAAATTTCTTCAAGAGTAGATTAATTTGCACATCAAGATTATGCGCATGCTATGCTTAGGGCAATGTTCAGTTGATATAGAAATCTCAACTCTTTTGGCATGGATATTTCAACAGTTTTGAATGTGAGAGAAAATAAAACAACAGTGGTTTGTAAGATTTCCCATAGAGCACTGTGTAAAAGTAATATTGGGTTCGAAAATGGAGCATATTTCCGCTCATAATATCAATCCAAACATCCTTTAGCCCGAAAATTTCACGGGGTTAAATGAAGAAAATAGTAGTTTTTTTGATACCAAAATTTTGTCCATTTGGTAAAATCTGGATCCATGGGATAGGGCTATTAGTGATCGGACCATGGCCCTTTAAATTGAGGACTCCTTTTGAGAATTACTAGCCCGAGGGGCCCAAGCTCCACATTGCAGTTTTTCAACTTCATGATGTATGGTCAACGAACTCTCCAGTCGTCGGCGGGGGGTATTCAAGGCTCAATAAGAAAAAGGCTCATTGATATTAATACATGTGTATTGCCAGTTTGTGGTTCCAGCTGTTTTGTTATGGTTAAATATATGGCCAAAAAAGGTTATTTCCAAACTGTCACTGTTCCTACTATAATGTTTTGGCATTATGAGTAAAAGCTGGTATATAGTGTCCCATACAAACAAGTGCAGTTAATTTCTGCCCATTTACTTAAGTTTATATTACAAAGTGCACCTCTAAACACAATTTCATGTGTAAACACAGCAAACATATCGCATGAACACAGTGACATGGTCATACCAACATGAATACATACGTGAGGGAACACATGCCCTTTTGCTCAATTTATATTCTTTTTTTCTTTTCACAATGCATGCATGCACGGCAAATGCAAACAAATACACTCCATAGCCAGATACAGAAGGAACAAGGGTCATCACTGTTCTCACATTTTTTCGTTTGAACTCATACAGGTCTTTGTCACTTGGACCACAACCACCGAAAGCGTACCTGCACACATCACACTAATCCCACATGCACACCATCCCCATGCACACCCCACTCCCACACAGCACCACCGATCCCAAATGAACCCGATCCCACATGCACACCGATCCCACCATGCACACCGATCCCACATGCACACCGATCCCACATGCACAACCAATCCCACCTGCACACCGATCCACATGCCACCACCGATCCCACATGCACACCTATCCCACCTTGCTCACCGATTCCAAATGCAACCCCGATCCCCACATTGCACACCGATCCCCACAGCACACCGATTCCAACATGCCACACCGATCCCAATGCACACCGATCCCACATGCACCACCGTCCACATGACACCGATCACATGCACACCGATCCCCACATGACACACCGATCCCACCATGCACACGATCCCCATGCACAACGATCCAAATGCACACCGATACCACAATGCACACTATCCCACATGCACACTGATCTCATTCACACCTATTCCATCACACACACATCCCCACACACAGCGTACTTGCCTGCCCCAAAACCACACACATTCCACACACACATCAACCTGTATCCCCCCACACACACGGCACACCCACCCAACAACACACTCACACACAGCGAGGAAATCCAGGGCGGGGGGGGGAGCGCGCGCCTCCCGGTATTCTGCAAATTCTTGCAAAATCAGCACCTTTTGGTTATTTTGGACCAGTTACAGCCTTCGAGCCCCCCGGTAATTTTGACATCAAACCCTGGATCCGCCATTGCACAGCATCCTCTTTTCATACCGTTTTTAACAATCTCTTTTACCTTAAGTACAACCTGAAGACTTACCTTTTCAGCAAGATATGACCAAATATGGTAAGGAATATCATGTCAGTATGACAGATACCCATGACAACATCTTGTCCTTATAACACACCATGAACAAAAGAAATGCTTGTAAGCAAAGAGATTTGCAGGTTTTAAAATTGAAAGTATTTTTGCCATCAATTATAAATATCCAAATGTTTTATTCTTTCCTTGTACAAACAAGCATCTAATGTACATTAAAAATCGGAAATAAAAAAGGGCATTGTGTCTCAGGGTCCATTGGCAGTTGTTTCCCAACAATTTTTTTTAATACAGCACAGATTTGGCCACTCTATTGCAGTGGCAATAATATTTACCCTTGTTAATGATACTGTAGACCTTACATACGGATTTTTTTTGGGAGGAGGGAAGATCAAAATAATGGTCTTATTTGACATTTGCCAGTTGGAAGGTAAAGCGGCTACATATAAGCTCCACGGTTATTTGATGGATTAATAAAAACAGCTGAAACGCTAATCAATGAACTCAACATTGGTAACACTAACTGACCTCAAGGTGATTTCATTTTACTTGTTCCAATCATCTTTGATCCCCTCCCCACCCACACATGCATACCCGCCCTCACCCACACACACACACATGCAAACGAACAGCCACACACACATACACACACACACCACACATATTTGGTGTCACAAGAGCGGATTTAGTCAACACTTATTGAGGGGCAACCAAATCAATCTACCAAATAAATTATGTATTGTCCCCATCCCCAAGTCAACTTTACACTTCAATTCCACTGAGCAATCATGCCAGGAAGACATGTCATGCTTACACCGACTTCTAACGTCTTGTATTAAAGTATTTGTGTCATGGCCTAAGTGATATTTGTTACCATCTGATGATGATTCTAGTGTATTCTGAAGATAAGATTTTGATTCTTCTTCAGTGAATCCAGTTCATGTAAATCTCTGGAAAACATTCATCATCTGGATGCGCCCAGTGACCCTGCTGCGTACTAGATAGATATCTTACCCCTAAGCCCGGGATGAGTGAGTATTGGCCAAGTCTTAGGTCACATGTTCTGATCAGCTTGGCGGCATTTTTTTCAGGTACTTATGCACTGTCCTATCTGGAGAAAACTACTAGAACATCATTGTAAAAGCCATGGGCACTAACCTGTTTTATCTTAAGCACTATTTTGATTTGGTCAACTGGAGGGTCAACATTGTGTAATAACGTACCCCTCTCATTCCCATCAGTCCAACACCTCACAAGCAATTTTATTCCCTAATCTATGTTTTGTAATTTTATTATGAGCTCTAATAGGCTCAGAGGGCACATGTGGTCCATGAATAAAGCGCCCGACCTGTACCCCAAAAGTTGTGAGTTCGAGACCCACTGAGGCCAATGTGTTGCACCCTTGTGTACGGTGCTTACCTCATTACTCCTCTATACCCAGTGTGTAAATAGGTACCGGGCCTTAATTCAATTTTGGGAGGTAACAGACTCGCTGTCGAGGAAGGTGTAACGATCCCCCTAACAGCCAACATTATATGGTGGAGTCTGGCCCAATCGATTCGAAAGAGATTGGCAACTCTTGGCACTCCGTTCCTGTGAATACACAGGTCTGTCTCCTTTACCTTTTTTTTTTTAAATGCGCATCCCCAAGGACACATGTGATTCTGTGCATGCATGCATTACCGTGAACTTGTCTTGTGAGCTCTGGTTACCATAACTGCAGTGTGTATTTCTAAACTGACTAGGGAATGAAAAGTTACTGATAGCATTGTGGAAAGAAAAAACTTTGAGAGCTCATTTAGAAATAAGGGCCAAAGTCATGTCTCTCACTGTTTGAGATAGGGATCTGGCTCACACAATCAACACAAACACAGTGACTTTGACTGATAGATTCTTGACAACTTCTCTAACATTACTCCCTTATTACCTCATTCTGGCACCATAATATCAAAACTGCATGCAATTAGAGAAATAAAGGGCAAGATGTTCATGTTTATGCAAGAAATAATGTATCCCAAGTAATTAAAAACATGAACGTGCGAGGCGAACCGAGACCCTTATTCAATGTTTTTACTTGCCGAGGACCCATTCAAATTTTTTTACTTGCCGAGGACACATTCGGCATAAACATGGACATCGTCACCCTTTAATTCTATTCTATTACCTAAGAAATAAAATACCACAAAACTGGCCATTTCTTACTAAAAATGAAACGGTTATTTACTACTTTACAGCGCGCGTCTTGTCATCTCCGCGTAAATGTTTGCGTGTGCATCTATAGTGGTTGTGGCATGCGTCAAAACGAACATGCATTTTGCATCACACATCATTGTGTAATCGCGACACATTATTGCAGAATAATGGGCAGCAAACTAACTAATCAAAGAGCGAGCTTTTGAATAATGAGCAGTAGAGGTAATAGAAAATGGTATAACCCAGCCTTATGTTATTACAAAACCATTTTATAGCAATCACATTCCAGTAAGTAGTGGATCTACTGATCCATGGCTCCCCTACCTGTTTGTTTTGGTCAGGCTGTCGGCATCTTTTGAACGGATTACCCAGTGGTATTTTAGCAAACAACAAGATGATATTGAAGACATATATGAGAATAACAAAAGTCTCAGGCACGCACAGCTGATACCACCAACATCTAAACCAGTGTTGTAGTAATTCCATGGGCTGTAGGACAACATGTACAATTGAGATTTTATCAACAATTTATGCTCCAGGAGCACAAGTGACTTGTGGCACTAAAGTACATGGTTCTCCAAGAGCAGGAACAGTTTTGCTCTTGTAATATTGATTTATTTCGTAAAGCTAATGTCGGAAAAATAATAATAATATAATAATAAACAGGCTTTTATAAAGCGCCATTTCATCAAGATCACAGCGCTGTTGCTTATTATTATTATGCTGCCATCAGCAAATCGTCACAATCATTTCGCTTCACCTAGGTCGGCAGCCGGCCAAGCGCACAATCCTATCAGCACTTAGATTGTAATATTCCCCTAACAGCTACCCGAATATCGCTTGGGTCGACGAGGCAAGCAAGGTAAAGTGCCTTGCCCAAGTGCACAACACATTGGCCGCAGTGGGGCTCGAACCCGCAACCTTCAGATCGTGGGTCATCCATCATATCCACTGGACCACATGTTCCCCCATAAATCTAGCCTTTTATGTGGTGGCTCATTCCCTGTTTATCTAGTGTTACATTGGTCCAGGTTCCATTCCTCCTTTGGACCTCTAACAACAAAATATTTTCATTTTTTAAGGGATTATGAAAAATGTTGAAAATATTTTCATTTTTTTGAGTTGGGGATTATGAGAAATTTCAAAAATATTTTCATTTTTTGAGTAGGGGATTATGAAAATTGTCAGAGATAAAGCAGCACCGGAAGTCCTTAAGTGTTTCAGGATCAAGAGTTGATAAAATCTCAAATATACAGAATAACAAATTATACAAGCACAGTTCACAAAGACACAAAGTCAAGTAATGACAGAGATAAGTAAGGACTTCTGGTCTCTGAGACACAGTGTGGCATTATCTATTGAGGCCAACAAAATTTTGCCCTAAACACACAGGATGGTAAGGGGCATTCATTGCATTATGTACATAAATATGATAGAGGGAAGGCAATTAGATAAAAATTTGTTTATTTAAGTAATTATTGTCCCATTTGGGCCCAGTTGCTAGCTAGGAAAAAAAAATACAGTGGTCTTGTGGGACCGCAGTGTCGCATGCCATCAGCGGTTTGTAATGATAGGCCTCATAGACCTTTGACCTTGGGCATGACCTGGGACTTGCATCAACAAAGAAGGATCACAATGTTGCACCTATGAACTCAAGTTTGGTTCCATGAACTTCAACTTTCAAATTGAGGTCATTTTACATTTTAGCTATCTACAAACGTGACCTCAAATGTACCTTGCGACTTGGTATGATGACCTTTGCCTCAATCAGCAAATGAGACTCCCATGTTGCATCTTGACTATAAATTTTCGGTTCAAATCCCTCAAGGAGCGATCCGAGGAAGGCAAAGGGGAATCGGGGGCACAGCAAAGACAAAATTACACAACAACATGACAACAGGGGACATATGAGGGGGCCGAGGGGGGCGCGCGCAGGGTAAGGAAGGGGACACAGTAATCATCATAAACGAAGGGGGAGGTCCTGGATAGGAAGGTGGGCAGGGGTTGGGGGGCGACGGGGTGGGGGGGACCTCGGCAGGGCGGGAGGGGCGATAGAGACAGCACGAGGACCCAGGCTGAGAACCCAAGAAAGGGGCCAAGAGACAGCACACGCGAAGGAACACATACAAAAACAAAAAACCAGAAGACTGAACTACCTCATTTCCTAGACATTACTGTATGGAGCACAAACCATTTTTCCCTGCTCCCCAGGTAAAATACACACCACCAAAAGAGACAATACGGACCTTAAGCCACACTGTAGACAAACCACCCTCATACCTTTCTCTTCTCCATTTCACCGGCTGTGGGCACCCAACTGAGGAGGTACTTGTGCGAATCCCTGACCAGATCTTGGACTTGAAACACACACCATGCTATTAAGTACTGAGGCCAGCTCATTAGAACAGGACAGCCACTTACAGGGTCTGAAGTAAAGAGAACGGCCCAGCAAGATAGACCTAGAACATGTGCCAAGGTTACCCATATAAAGCCTACTCGTCAATTCGACCAGAATATATATTTGGAGTCATATATCTCAATGAAACTTTCTATTTCAAATAAAAAGACAAAAGACTAACAACAAAAAACATTTGTATGTAATAAACCTTCTAAAATGTATTAGGATGGACTGATTTTATCTTCTTAAAGGTGCGTGCTTCCGATCGTGTTTCCCCCCCCCCCCCCCCCCGATTTACCCGGGAAAGTAGTATTCGATTTTGATACAGATTTTAAAAATCAATTTGCTCATTGTGGAGCCATTTATGGTTACCCACCAATATTAGCACAGTTAATGGGCTTTGCAATATGCCTGTTTACTTCAACCATCAAACCGCAAGTTTTTTCCCACGGTACTTGATGGGGCGTAGGCACAAGTGCCAGCTCTCATATCAAGTAGATAACACAATAGAAGTGGATCGGAACAAGCACCTTTAGTCAAGTGGCTCTTGAAATGGTTTCAACTTGTGTCACCTGAAATTTCAAGAAGCCGCTGACTGACCAAAGTACTCGGCCATAAATAGCTAAGTTGATGGGCATTTGACAACTGGCAGCTATTGCACTTACAACCTGGTTGCACTCACACAAACAAGTGGGACCTCACTGACAAAAGGTGAGACAGAAGCAAGAAATTGGAAGCTGAATTGAAGTTCAATAATAATATGAGAAATTAACCATTGCACTTTGTAAATGTTGATCACCCCCTATCCCTCCCGACTATCTGGAAGTTGAGATTTTTAGCTCATTCTGAAAACGTTGGCCTATTAAGTTGTGTACCCTAATCTGAATGGCCAGATTACGGCTCTACTTTGAAGAAATTTGTGATTTTGTATTTTCTGTCCATAAAACGGACAGAAACAACGACCGTTGTCTATTGACCATTGTGAACGACATCTTGATCAGTAACTTCCTAACACACTGTCAGAATCAAGTGAATGTTGGAAAACCTTTTCTGAGGATATCTAATGGAAACCATAGACAAAGGTGCTAAGATCAAATTACGGTTCATAAGGCTTAGTTCGTATTACTTAGTAACCATGACAACCAATTGGGCAAGGATTATTTTTTTTAATCACAAAGACGATCAGATCAAAAGTGTTTGCATTATAAAAGATGTGGTTCACATGAAATTCAGAATCACAAGAATCCAACTATGGAATCAAAGCAGAGGGTTTTTTTCATTTGTTTAATTTCGCTTTATTGTTTTCGTTGACATCGGCATGCATTTTTTGGGGGGTGCGGAAATGTTAATTTTTCTTCATCAAGTTGTAAAAATTATGAAAATTGTTCAGATACAGGTTCCGGTTTTAACGTTAGCCAAAATAGCCTACATGCCACATTGATTTAGTGAGGGACTGTTTTCCCTTTGAAGTGACTTAAATTTAGCAATAGCTTATTAATAATATCTAAATTAATAGTGTTTCTTTGGAAACGGAATTACTTGCCGAAGAATGGCCCTTTTTCATTTTAAAATGCCACCATTTATGTGTCAAATTGGTACTTGTTACAAAAATGTGTTTCATCCATGTCTGTGTGTTTCAATCCTTGCTTGCTTTTGCCTATGTCAGGGAAGGTACAAATCTGTAAATCAAATGATTCGGTACCCAAGTAACTAAAACTTTCAGCAACCCCCACCCAGCCTTTGCAATATACGAAAAAATACTGCAAGTTGGAAACTCTATACAAATCCCCTGGCGTAAAGGTGCGTGTCCGATTGTCTTGGGGACCCCATGATTTACCCGGAAGTAGTATCGATTGTGGTATCAGATGAAAGGCCGTTATTTTTTATAATTGTCGTCCCGAAGTTTCAGCCCTCAAGATCCATTTCTTTCCAGATAATAAGGAAAAAACTGTCCTTTTAATGGTTTTAACCATCAATATTAGCACAGGATTGAACAGGGCTTTGCAAAGCGCATTATTGCTTCTACCATCAAGCACAGGTTTTGGTCCCCAAGGACACTTCTGATGGGGGTCGCTGCAGTTATCGGCTTCATATTCAAGTATAGAAACCATAAGCCATAAATCGGAACCAAGCACCTTTAGTAATGAAATTGAAGGGTACCAAAATGACAGAATGCCCTTTAATCTACAACATAACGTGTTAATCCAATAGTGTAGCTTCATAGGGGCCCTAGGGGCTAGTGCTTATACTGACCAAATTTGGGTGATCGTAGCATTTGATTGTGGCGGGGAATTGAAATGATGAAATTTCAACAGAATGCCCTTGAATACGGCCTACAGGAGTCCTAGCTCACCACAATCGGTGCATACACCACATATAAATTGGGCAGTGGTTCGTTGTCAAGTTCGATACTTAAATTGGATCCAATTAAGCCCAAATTAATGGTCGAGCTATGAGTGCCAAAATAGCGGGCGCGACGCAGCCGCGCCCAATATTTTAAAACTCAAAAGCTAAGACCAATTAATATTGGGAGTAAATCATCGAATTTATTCCATTATCATGTTTTTGGATCCGATTGTTTACACAACTTGATCCTCAAACGCATGATAATGGCTGCAATTGGGTCTGAGCGTTTGGGCCGGAGATATAATTAAAGATCAACCGTACCAAAATGGATCACACAGACACAGAGAAGGATTGCATTGCACAATCCCCCATGGACCTTTAGGCCCAGTGGATAAAAATGAAAATCTAAATAAGTTTTGGTCTATATCAAAGTATGGGATTTTCTGCCAAAACCTTGGAGTTGAAGACAGGAAAACGAATAAGGCCAGAGGGGACGAGGGAAGGAAAGGGTTTGGGGAGGAAGAAAGAAAAAAGGAGTAGGCAAGCTATCACCCGACGCCCAAAAGATAAGTAATGGGGATGGCAGAACCACCGGAAACATCACGAAAAGAAACCGCCATGAGACGTCATGGTCGTTCCTACACCAACCCAGACTAAGACCCACAACACACGCACGCGCCCTGACACCTCGAGAAAACAGAGACCGGGCGAGGCCGAGGGCCACACAGGATAGCCCCAACAAAAGACCCAGACGAGAAATTCAGTGGCAATCCAACGACACGAAAGTCAAGTCCGCACCAACTCACGCAGCTGAACACCCCGCCAGGTAGCACCGATCGAGCCAAACGATCCGAGGTAGACGAGGTCCGTAGGTGTATGTGGGTCATGGGAACACCAATGACCGACCACATCAAGCCACCAAATGGTTTGGGTTGGCACTCAGTATTGCGTGTAATTTCTGTTAAACTTTATGGTGAGCGCTATAATGAATGAGGGCTTGTTGGCGGCCACCGCCTGCAATGAATAGTCATTCTCAACAGCATCATCAGAAAGGCATAAGGAAATTAAATATCTTGTTATGAACAAATATTTTTTTCTACTTATTTGCTCTCTGACAATTAGCGTGTCCAACAAAACACGTCAGTTTGGTAGTCCAATTTTGATGCAATAAAGTTCCAAAGGAGCTAAGAAGTGTTCTCACCAATTTGAAAACATAAATTGGCACCTGCTTTCATTTTTCACAAGCTTAAAAAATATACCGTATTGTTCGAGCCTAATAAATGCCCCGGGGGCGGGCAGTCATTTTTCAAAAGGGAGGGCGCTTATTACAGTCAAAAATGGAAAGTCCAAAATCTCGCAAAAATCACCTTACACACGCTTATTTTCGCTGATTACCAATAATACAAACGAAGGAGCATGGGGAAGCTGTTTTCACACCCTCCCGAGGTCAAAGTTCCATACTAATTATTACAACTGTGCACAACAGTGATTATGATACGGATTACGACAGTCCCGGCCATTAAATCATGTGATTTAGGTAAGCTTAACTCGTTTTCTTGAATTTTTTTATCCAAAAATTGTAGGGGGCGTTTATTAGAGCAGGGGCGTTTATTAGGAACAACACGGTATTTCATTTATTGATTGGCAATAACTTTTTTTTAACTTTCTACATCCACATCTATCCACATGCTGCTTACTTCATAGCATCCTTCCAAAATACTTTCAGTGGAAATAGGAAATTTTGACATTTGTCCATTTTGCAAATTGACTTCAGAGAGAAGTTCTCTCTCATTGGCATGAGACCTTTGACCTTATCAACATGGCTCCCATGTCGCATGACCCAATTTTGATATAAAATTGGATCGATTAAGCCCAAATTAATTGGTTGAGCTATGAGTTGCAAAAATATTGGGCGAGACACAGTCAAGCCCAATATTTTAAAACTCATAGCGAGACCAATTAATATTGGGCGTTTTTTTTTTTTTTTTTTTTTATGGTTGCAATTAGACTCTGCATTATAAGTTACCGACAAAATAAGAAGTGTATACGGTACTGATTGATCATTTTCTGTAGTTGCATGACCTGAGTTTGATTGTAATTGGATGCGACATTATAAAGATATGGACATGATAAAAAAATGTACACTCTTTGACACACAGACTGTGGGCGACCTATAAAGTTGATAAAAGTTACAAATTTCTTCAAGAATAGATCGCTTTGGTACATGAGATTTGGCACATATACTACACTTAGGCCAATGTTTAGATGATATAAATATCCAACTTTTTTGCGGTAAGTCAGGAAGACCTGGCTGTGGATCACAAAATGACCCTTTAATGAGGATTTGTATCACTTACATTTTTGACACAGAGAACTAAATTTTGTGAAACAAGACAAAATTGCCTATAATGGAATACAGCATGTATGCCAATGTGTGCAACAAGCCAGTTTTGTTTAATTTTGTTTTGCAAAAAACAAAAAGCCAGATTTTCTGCCCTTTTCCATTTGAAATTTGGGAAACACCTCATGTACATATAATATTTGTATCCATATAATCACTAATCTGTTTAACCAAAGTACTGACTACCCAGACTCCTACCCCAGTCTGCTACAGGCTATGTTCTGCACACAAATGATTGAATTTGTCACAAAAAAATAAAATTCATATGAATCTTTGGCTCAAACAAAAAGATGACATTTAAAAATCTCACAATAGAATTTTTGAGTGTTAAAACTATTAGCACAAGAAACTCACCTCTACAGATTCGCCATTGCTCAAGATATCCATAGTATGCTGGTGTCATTATAGCAAGACACAATCAGATGATGCTGTGCAGTTTACTGTGCACTTGTTACGTGTCTTTTGTTAATCAACAAGTTGAGGCCAGAAATAAAATTACCTTGTTTCATGTACCATGAGATGATGAAAATATACAAGAGATACCTTATCTCAGCAGTTTTGAGATGATGAAAATATCCAAGATATACCTTATCGCAACAGTTTTAATTAAAAGTAATTTATTTTGACAAAATAATATGAAGAACAAGTTTGCCACCTGATCTGGATTATATTGTGTAAATGCAAGAAGGCGGTATGTGCAATAGCTGCCATTTGTCACAATTTCTTATTAAACATACTATGATGGCTCTTGAAATGGTTCTACATGCAACACAGAACCATTTTAAAGGCTGACTCAGAGATTTCCAGATGAGGGCGCCCTCAATTTTCAAACAAATCATGTTTTTTTTGCATCTACATAATGCTTGTACATATACTAATCACTGTGTGAAATAGCTAAGCTCAAATCAAAGTCCTTCATATCGAAAATCACAACATTGTTATAAAATTCCAGATCCGGAAATTTTGTTATACACAGTATCCTATGGCACTGTATACTATACATAAATGTTTACTGCATGAAAATGAAAAATCTGATTCATCTCAAACTTTGGAATTGGGTTTTTTGAGTCAGTCTCTTTAGTTCTAGTTGACTATTTTTAATTATTACACAAAAAATTATATTTTGAAATCTCTAAGTCAGCCTTTAAGAGCCACTGATTTAACACTTACAGTGCTCAAGTGATCGAGATCTCGATCAAAACATGTGGCAGGTATTATAAAATGCTGCCTTTGTGTACATAGGAGGTGTTAAGGAAAAATTGAATTATCTCAATACATGGCAGCACACAGATCTATCACACGGCAGCTATTGCACTTACGACCATCTTGCATCCATACAATGTTGTGTTCTACTAGTTACATCCTGCCAGCGATGTAAGTGGGCATATCATTAACTTCCTGAAAATCATCCTGCCAGCGATGTAAGTGGGCATATCATTAACTTCCTGAAAATTGATCCGACCCTTGCCCCAGTAGCCAAATGCTTGTGCGCCCGGCACTAAACCTTAATGCGGGAATCGTCAAAACAAAAGGCTACAGAAGGAGTTAAAGGGGTATATCCCCTACCAAAAAATGTGGGTATGCTTTAATATGCTGAAATATCATCCAAACAAAAGGCTACAGAAGGAGTTAAAGGAGTATATCCCCTACCAAAAAATGTGAGTATGCTTTAATATGCTGAAATATCATCCAAACAAAAGGCTACAGAAGGAGTTAAAGGGGTATATCCCCTACCAAAGAATGTGGGTATGCTTTAATATGCTGGAATAACATCACCCAAGTGCATAAATGCAAGATTATTTCTTCTTTTTTGAGATTTTTATGTGAGCTAATTGGATAGTTTCTTTCAGTTGTCGCTATGAGCTACAATATGCTCATACCCAAAAACCAGGGGTGTATTTTCTAAATACACAGGTGAAGGAAATTTACTGAACCGTGCCATGAAATTGAGACTTTAATGGCTCATAGTGTGTAGTTTACACAGATCTCTATGAGAATTGGCCAATAGAGGGCTCTATAACATGCAAATCAATTCATTACATACAAGTATTTTGGTATTTAAAAAGAATCTGAGGTGCTTCACACACACAAAAAAAGAAAACCAAGGAAAAAGTCACTCAACTTCTTACAAAACCAATGTGGAATGATTCATATATAAAAATATTTTTGGGGGGGCTAAAGTCTGACTCAGATATACTTTACTTTTATTTATTTTTTTTGTTTATTAATTAAAAATATTCAACTGGAACTAAAGAAAGTCACCTAAATGACTCAGTTCTCAAGTTTCACGTGAAACAGATTTTTTGTTTTGATGTATCAAATTTTTACATGTATTGTAGCAGTACCATAGGATACTGTATATGACAAAATTTCCTGAATTTGGTTACAAAGTTGGTATTTTCTTTATAAAGGACATCGATTTGAGCTTAGCTATTTCATACTGTAATTTGTATGTGGACAAGCATGATGAATGTGCAAAAATCACAATTTGTTAGAAAATTGAGGGCGTACTCATCTGGAAAATCTCTGAGTCAGCCTTTAATACCTCTTTGTCTTCACAGGTGTGCAGAAAATATCAGCCATATTTGTCCATTATTTATGCTAGTGTGTATGTGGTCTTTGTTTTCTTTGAGATCAGCCAACACAACTACTTGTTTTCATTGCACTAATGCAAACAGGAACAAAGCTTTAATAGAGCATGTGATTCAGCAGTTTTTTTAAAAATTATTATTGTATTTAATATAGCCAGCTTTCCGTCTTATTTCATATTGCTGTATCACATCTGATAAAAACAAACCTTGCCTTGGAAGGGATAGAAAGAGGGACGGGAGAAAGACAGAGGGGGAGGTACAGTGGT
The DNA here is from genome assembly GCA_023653785.1 of Ophioderma brevispina. NCBI lineage: Eukaryota > Metazoa > Echinodermata > Ophiuroidea > Amphilepidida > Ophiodermatidae > Ophioderma > Ophioderma brevispina. The sequence goes on from JAMKCH010004520.1 coordinate 16,884, forward strand.
AGATAAGGAGAGATAAAGGAGAGAGGTAGTCAGATTTGATACATTTTTAAAACTTAAACAGAAGTTTACTTGAACCCAAACCCTTAACCTTTCATACTACAAAATGCATGACATGAACACTAATCTACATAGAGTGCTTATCCACCCTTGTTGTCATCACTTACCTAAACCTTAATAATATTTATTTGAATAATAATATTTATTTGAATTACTTGCAAAATACAGAAACAGAAATATGATAAATATATAATATATACAAAAATTGACAAAGCAAAAGCAAGTAATTCTGGATAAGAGAATGGGTTGTATAAAAACCCTTAATCTAACCCTTGGTCTAACATAAGTCCAATCTAACCAAATCCAGAGTCTAAACCCAACCCTCAGAGAGACCTTAGTATAAAACTCTTAGTCTAACCTAACCTTTAGTCTAACCCAACCCTAGCCTAACCCGACCCTTAGTCTAACTAACCCAACCCTTAACCTAACCCAAGCACGAGTCTTAATTACACAAATCCAAGTCTTACCAAAATCTGGATCTAACCCAACTCCTAGTTCAACCCAATCTCAAGTCTAAGCCGACCCTAGGTACAACTCGCCCCTACCCTAACACAACCCTTGACAAACCAATCAGCATAGTTTCAATAGCATTGTGATTCTGGCTGTGTGGAGGGGCAGTGGATGTTTTTCATTTCATTTTGTGACTGCATGCATTGAAGTTTAACCTGACCCTGGGTGTAACCCAACCGTGTGTCTGTATCCAATGGATTCCAATTCAACTCTTAGTCTAACCCATGCTGAGTCTACTTAAGCCTAAGTTAACTCAACTCTTCAGTCTAACCCAATGGAGTCTAACCCAATGGAGTCTAACCCGTCCCTGGGTCTAACCCAATCCGAAGCTAACCCAACTCCTGGACTACCTCTAACCTTACCCCTAATCCTTATCCAATTTTCCATGCCAATGTTGTAGGGAGGCCACAGCTTAAAATAATGCACAATGCAAAATTGAAATTAACACACAATGGAGAAAAATAAGTGATCCAAACAAAAGAGAAAAAACAACAACTATAACCTACATTTTAGATACCTTTTATTACAAAAACAAGTAGTTTTACCTACATGTCAGGTTATAACATGATCGCACATCCTGTGTATATTCCCACATTTTGATTTCTCATTGGCATCGTTATCAAGCATGTGGGTTAATTAATTGATGAATGCACTCACTGCACTGGTGATTCAAGGATTCAATTACAATTTAATGGTATTTTAACTACACCATTTCACCAAATTTGTTCTTTCCACTACCATTACTTCTTGGTATAATCCGATTGTTGAGTTTCCAACTAGACACCAATTATATAGGCATTGTTTTTCTATTCTATTCAGTTTTCATGTGAGTGGGTGTGTTTTGTGTGTGGTTTGGGGGGGGGGGTGTGGTGTGTGTGGGTGTGTTGGGGGTGTGTGTGTGTGTGTGTGGTGTGTGTGTGTGTTTTTGCCTCCCTTACCTTTCTTCTCCCTTGGTGCTGTGGTCCCTTTCCCCGGTATTGTTCCCCCTGGCCCCCCTCCTTCCCCTTGCCTCCCCCGTGGGGGGCGCCCCCTGCTCGCCCCTTTTCCCCTGCCCCCCCCCCCCTGCCCTGTTTGTCGCGGTTATTGGTCCTCTGCCCTCCCGCTCTGCCCCCAGCCTCCTCGGGCCCCCGGTAACTCCCTGCCCGGTAGGGATGGCGATACCTATAGGTTAATCTCTTCAACGCGGTAATCACTTTCACACACACAAGAACAATGTATGGGTCCCATTTTTATTTTTGAACAGAGCACAAAAGACTAAATCAATAAATCATTCGCTAGCTGGAGTACTAACGAGAATCCGAGAAATTGGTGTGTCCGAGGCATCCTCATCGGCATCTGTTCAAGACGTTTTCATGTTTCCTTAGGCATAATACACTGCAAAATGTGTACATTAGTGTATACCTCAAAGTGCATGCAAGGTAGGGAATGGTTCTAGGCAAATTATGGATACAAGGTGAAGCTAGCCTGATTTGATAGCCCACAAAGAACATTAAATGTGCCGTACAATTTCTGTTCTCCGGCAGAAGTGACAAGGCTATGATGTTTCGAGCTTTTCGAGGTAAACAGAAGCCTATACAGTCGCACCCTAATAGACCGAGCTCACCGAGGTAAACCGCAGAGAGTTATAAGCTGGATGGTGTTGTGACCCTTAATACTAACAATATCTAGCTGATTCCAAATATTGCAATTCCATTTCTAATATTTGGTTGTTTTTCCCTATTTTTTTCTGGGTTAGGAACTCGCGCGTTTTCATGCAATTATTGACTTACCTGGGGCTCAACCTTTATCGAAGTGTCTTCGTCCAGCCTGTCTGAATATACTGGCCATACTGGCTGAATCCGTTATTCTTCCTCTGACCTCCCGATAGACACCAGAGATAAGGTACTTTTTTTTTGTAATTGACTTTCTAGCTGAATGATTGTTTAAAATGTATGTGCAATCTTTCCCGTATTACCATTATGCATGTTTGGCTCATCCAAATGGACCACAGTGGAAATAAGTGTACATTTATGTACCTTTTCTGTGTTTTTATCCGTGGATATATTCCTAAATAAATAAATGAAAAAAAAGAGAAAGTGACAACAACAACACTTTTGAATGGGACATTTGTTTGCACCTAGCCCTTCATATTTCCATTACGATGGTCCTGTTGTTTTTGCCGTTGTGAGTAACAAATGGTGCAAGATAGACCTATTTCAAAAATATCATAACCTAACGGACCACCTGATAGATTAATGTATGTGGATACTCGCCTACCGTCCCTGTCTAGAAATTTTAAACAGGCTAAATTCCCAATTACTCCATACACGGCGCGAAACGGAATATAAAACCAAATAGGCCGGGTCAGATATGACAGATCTGACATGGGGGTCACAAAATGACCAAACAGATTTTTTAACTGCTTTTAATTAAAAAAAAAAACCCAAATTTCCCCCCAGAAATAGTGTCCGCATCCCTTTTGCTACCCCCCCCCCCCCCTTGCAAAAGGTCTGGTACGCCACGTGCCTCTCAATGCACGAAATTATATCATTATGCTGAATGCTGTCAACATACTCTTTGTCACTATTCCTTTTCAAGTGTGATCGCAATATGCAACCTTGTCAGTGGTGTAACCAGCTTTTTTTCAGGGGGGCAGCAAGGGGGCACCCAGATTTTCAGGGGGGGCAGCATATATTAAAATTTGGTTATTATAGTATATGGCCTATGTAAATCACTAATTTTTTCATGGGGGGCAAATTCCCCAGAGTGGGTGGGGCAAGATTCCTCAACCAGGGGGGGGCGCTCCCCCGCCCCCCCCCTGTTACGCCACTGACTTGTTCATTGATGCCAATACCCAAAACTAGCTGCACTTTGTTTTCATCTTGTAAGATGTAATTTTGGCAAGTAGGAATCAGAAGAAGTATTCAGCTCATTCAGCACTTAGTGGTATATTCATGGAACCCTTCCCATTTTAACCCCTCGGTAGAGTGAGTTGCGTGAGTATTAAATTTAACACAACTCAACACAATTGTGTGTTCTATCGTGTCATTACATTTGGTCATTTAACGTAAATATACAAAAACAAACCAATATAAAACTCATTTCAATTCAAATTACAATTACAATTACAAAACTGATACCTCATACAGTGATGACCAGAGCATCACCTATCCAGTTTATAAAACAGATAAACTACTTGCAAATATATACTTAGAAAACATGCATCAATAACAACAAGTTCAAAAGATATAATGATAAACATTATAACTATACACATCATAGATTGATGACAAAGGTCATCACTCATCCATGTACCAAGCAAACTTAAACTTCAAATACAGATAATCGACAATCACATCAGAACCGGCAAACATGAGATCCCCTTTACAGACCAAATAGATTTGTCTCATACATGTCATTTTATAAATGGCTCCAATACACTTGGGGATTATGCCCAATCTGAGTACAGTAGAAACCCTAATACTCTACATTTACTATTACAAAAAAAATAAATAGGTGGTCTTACATTGTAACAAAGTAATTGATAAATTGTTGTTTTTCATTTTAATTGATTTTTAAGGCTAACAGGTACTAAACGAGTAATCAACAAAATCTTATTAATACATTACACAGCGCAATCATTCCACATTTTATAATGATAACCTAAATTTAACATACAACCCGTCTGTTCAAATAACGACGCGTTTCCCCTTTTAGTCGCCTCTGTTTACGACAGGCAGGGAACACATCGGGCCAATTCAATTAACCCCGAACCCGCAGGGGCCCCCATTTAGTCGCCTTTACGACAGGCATGGGAACACTCGGCCATTCTAAACCCCGAACCCGCAGGGGGGTACCCCTCGGTAGAGGCAAAACAAGGAAAATTACCTTACCCAAGTGCACAACACAATGGTCACAGCAGGGCTTGAACCCCACAGCATTCAGATCGTTAATTACACCCAACAGACACATTCTTGTTCTTAGTGAATTCAATTCTGAGTCACACAAAATGCAGTCAGATTACGGATGTGTACAGTTAGACAGCACAAGTCCAAAATATGCTTAACCAGTCCGCTCTCGTCACCCACTATTGACACATGTCCTTTATGTTACTGGTCACCGTAACACAACGGTAAATATGACGTCATCGCTACCGCTTGCCATGTATTCCACGATATCGCATTATAACAGGAAAATGATACCGTTTGTCGCAGTTTATTATGTGTAGGAGACTAGTACTCCATTCCCGGCATGCATTTAGCTAGAGCAAAGAGATGGGTCCGATTACAATCGCACAATAGCTGTGCGACGCCTGCAAATAGAGGACTTTTGGTGGTAACAGTGAGGGCAACCTTTAAAGGCTTACGATCGCCGTTTGCTTCAAATCGCGCGATATACAAACCAATTTTTTAGTGTTAAAATAATGTCTAAACTAACACTGTGAACGTCTTTCTTTCTTCCCGACGGACCATTTTTAGCCATCGACGCGGGTGTACAGCAAGGGGTATGGACTGACAAATTTGAATGTCACTAGGTAAGTAACACAAAAGGGTTACATGTGTGGTAGCTGTAAGTCATTGTGGGGTAACGAAACTTTGTTTGTTACTTGTCCGAGTGACATTAACTTTGACCGCGATACGAAAAGGACTACGATTTACCGGGAGAAGTGTGACCTGAGTGCTGCCGCGCCGACAACAACGGTTATGTGACTGTTACGGTGAACAGTAACGGATATGTGTACTAGTGCAGTGCCGAGAGAGACTTATAAACGGGTCCCAAATGTTAAAGGGGCATTTCATTTCCTTGGCACAAAGGCAGTAAATCCTTCCAAATTGCATGGTTCAACATATAATACAGTAACTAATAATACCACTGTGAGGTATACATATAATGATTCCTTTTGTGAACATGGAATCCCGTTCTCATAATTTGTCAAATACGAAGTTTTGTAATCAAGTTGGTATTGCCTTCATAATCATCTGTGGGTCTATGGGTTCATATTACGCATGCATATTCCTGTCCATGATGTTATACACGCCCTTAGTTAGAGTCATTCCCAAAAAGAATTTATTTTGTGAAGTGCAAGAACTTATGCGTTTAACCTTGCATGGAAGGGTGTAAGTTTTTCTCAAGACAATCAAGGATGATTTGTTACCCTGGCCCCTTGTTCTTGCGACATTATGATGAAATATTTAGATCCGGTGCCACATGCCCTTGAGTCCTTTGGCTTCATGGAATATAGCACCATTACTGCACATGTTTGTCTTTATCAATCAGTAGACATGAATACTGAAATTTGTTTAATCCTTCCCCAAAATTCACTTTATACCCCAGGATTGTTTCTCGTGACATTATTTCATTCAGATTTACCATCTAAGTATAGGATTGCTTAGTTAGGTGATTTTTAGCTTGGTATTGTAATGCGTCTTTAGGTGATGCCTCGTCCCGTTTTGTTACAGTATACGCACGCACATACATAGTGCATACGAGCACACACACATACACAGCACGTACAAGCACAACATACACAGTGCAAAATTCACACAAAACAGCACATTACACACAGTGAATACATGCACATCCAGCTCATACATGTACACACACACATTATAGTGATATACCCACAACACACACAACACACACACAAGTGACATGATACAACACATACATACGTATAGTGCATGCGCACACACACGAGGCATACACAATGGTTACACACACACATTTTAATTACTCTTTTCCCGATCTCCTCTATCAGTTCTACTAAACTGGCATATGCTTCCAAACACACTAACACTTTCTAACAGAGGGCAAAAAAGAATGAAAATTTGTAGGAATGTGGTATGGTTAATGGAAATTAATCCTGTGGGTACTACTACATATAATACAATCTGTCTGGTTGGGTCATTACAAGACATACCTTGAGATAACCCTTAAGTACCAATCCAAATAGTGCTCTATATCGCTGTGTAAACCATACCACCATTCTTAAAGATCTCTGATTTGCTCATTATGTGATATTTTCTTCCTAGTGCAATAAAAAATAGTGCTTAGATGCTTGGATCATTAAGTCTTGTAGATTTCATGCAATAGCAGGACATCATGCATAAGTCAGATAGAAAATGAACTGCACTGGTGTCACATCTTGACCTCAGACAGAATCAACCCGCTGCAACGTCTTCACACCAGTACGGTCTGAGGAGTGTCCATGATTTGAGGTAGAAAATGGATACTGCCGGGTCAGTCCAAGCGAGGGACTTTTTCATCAAGAGATTTTGCAATTAGAGCAAACCCAGGTCAAAATTCCAGTTGATCCCAGTTGGAAGTGTCCATTTTCCGTGACGGAACTAATGGTTTCAACTGTTTTTAACTGTGTTTAACTGGTCTTAACTGGGTTCAACTGGTCACTACAAATCCTAGTTGAAAATTGTTCCATTTTCCGTCACGGAATCAACTTTTTCTACTTTTTTAACTGGATTCAACTGGATATTAAACTGGGATCAACTGGATTTGAACTGGTTCCAGTTGAAACCAGTTTATTAGGAGATCAACTGAATTTGACCTGGAAAGTACACAAAAAAGTGTTTGGACAGCTCAGCGTAAGTTTGTGTCGGTTTGTTTGTGCCACGGTTTGTTCGGATGAGAGAAAATTATGCCCTACTCATTATTCAGACCAGATGTGACTTGCTCACACAAAACCCGATAAAGTAGGAAATTTTTCATTTTAAGATATGTACAGATTTAAATACTGATAAAACAAGCTTTACAATGATGTATCACAATGTAAACATTGCACTTCATGTGTCATCAAAAACCAATATTTGTCTAAGACATTCTTTTATTTTCTATTGATTTTTTCCAAGTTCATTGAGCTCTTTTTCCGTAAATGATCTGGCGACTTTTCCGGGTTTTGTGGAGCAGGTCACAAATAACATAAAAGTTAACCCCAGACTGAGCACCCTGCTTACTATTGGCATATAAGCACTATTTTGATTGGTACTTGCAAGGTAATATCATGTAATGAGCAAATCAGAGATATTGTAAGAATGTTGGTCTGGTTTACCACAGATAAACATCATTATTTGATTGGTTACTCAGAGGGCTATCTCAGGTTGTTTCCTGTATGCACCAATCAGTCAACGCTATCATAGGTTACAGTACCCAGGGGGTTATTCTGAGACTCCTCAACTTCATAATAATATTTTAACATTAATTTTTTGATTTGCCATTGCCCTCGCCTTTTCGCAATTCGATACACCACCAACGACTGATTCAGAGAGGCCAAATGTTTTCCCAGTGCATCATGGGAAAAAGTCAACATCCAGAGCAGGTTGTATACAAATATTAATGCGGAATGCATCACTGATCATTTAGTTTGTAAATATAATGGTCGATTGTGTGGGAATGCACACCAAAATTGTTATTTACAAAAGGAACCCTTACTTTCTATCACACACACTCTTTTTGTTGAGCTGTTTTCAACATAATGATCACACTACTTGCGTGTTAATCCAATTTGAATTGATTTCAACTTGGCGGTTCACATTGTACTGACAGTGGTAAACCTCTGACTCGCACCATATGCAATGTGAAGAATTGCACTGCAGCTTCACCAATTACAAGAGCACACAGAAATTCTATCGCCTCAAGAAAACACATCTATCTCAAGATGATAACAACATACCTTGGGCCAGTCTGGTTTCAATATCACAGCTCTCCTGGCATCACATAGAGCTTCTTGAAATTTCCTCAGATTCAGATTGGTTTGTGCTCTGTTGCTATACATGATGTATTTATAAAAACGACTGCAAAGAAAAAATAACAAGAGCATCATACTCCACACATGTATGTCGTTGGTGATTTTACAATCTACTATAATAAGGATTGGCTGATGCGTCACTAGCCTCCAAATAACTTCCAAGTTAAAACTTGCGAGATTCCCCTAAAGGAGATGCCCACACACAAAGGTCACTGTGTAGTCACCAGATGTCAATTTGAGTGCATACCTCGGCATGATCCTTGGGCCAGTAATTTCCTTTTGACTTGTAAAAGTTAATTGGTAAATACAAACAATAATAAGCAAGTCATGAACTTGATGATTTTTTACATAGCATTTAGGGGGATTAAAGTGAAGAACATGAAAATATTCATAGATAGACCTTTGACCTACACAAGTTGTATGTTTAACTAGGTCCTTTCTCAAAATTGGAACCAGGATTCTGGGGCAGTACAATTGTGGATCCGACCAACACGTGCACTGATGCTATACCATACCGACACCAGAGTCTGCTATGGGCATTCCACGGCAATGTCCCCTTGAGCCTAAAAATGGAATTCATTTTAATGCAACAATTTACAATGAATATGGAAGAAAGATACCTATCTGTATAAATTCTGCTTCTAATATTGAATTTTCAGTGTGTTTAAGGTTATGTTTTTATTTTTTTGGAAAAATGTATTTACGAATAACAGATTTTTGCAATTTTACAAAAATTGGTGCTGTCAAATATTTCGTCCCTGATGTATTCATTTCTGTAACCTAATACCAATATAGGTAACTTTTTATAACTTCCACTTTTAAATTAATGCATTTATCTAGAGGGCGCTCTTTAAGTTTCAAATTTTACTTCTGATTTTCCACGAATGTATGTTAACGTCCATGTTGTTTTTACTATTTGTTCCTGTAACTACACTGCCATGCTTGATTATAATCATATCTATAATACAATGTTAATGTACATATAGGGAGATAATAACTGTGAAAAAAATAATTATACTAATTAGAATATGGCTATGACGTCATGGACGTTACCAAGAGTCAGCATCAGACGTTACATCATGGACGTTACACATTTACACACCCCCGTAAATGGTATTATGGGGATGTTTTTATAGTAATGTTTAAAAATTATGTTTTTGGATGTCAAGAATCTGTTGTTGAAGTTTTCATGACATTTTGAATAATTAGAATTCTTAAAAATGACCATTTGGTCAAAATGGGCACGAGGGGCGCGTTACACTCCATTTTTCGCAACGTTTTTAAATACCTCCCTTCCAAAGGGTAACAACTTAAAGATAATAACGTTTTACCTGCTCAAGAAGTTCACCCTTCTATCACTTTAGTTTGTGAGTATGGCCTAAAGTTTATACCTTCTTGGAAATACTCACATTTGATTGTACAGGGGAAAAGTACATTGACCCTGTGCTTTTCAATGGCAGCGCTTCATGCAATATTCAATGAATGTTACAGGCAAACCAATAAAGATAAATGCTCAAATTTAGTGAGCATGTCACATATTTGGTTATCTTTACTAGTGGTATTAATTGGTTTTAATATAAGGTTTTTTTCAAAGCTTGGGTGAAAAAAATAGAAAGCGCCCTCATACCCAGGTTTGACCTAAAATGGTTCTTTTTAAATAATACCACTAGTCAAACATCATGTAAACTTCAACAAGGCGGTTCTCGAACCAACAAAGGTCCCCCCGCTCTTCGCGATAGTTAAAAGAGGAAAAGTACATAACTAAAGCTCACAGGGAGGATTGTGATTATAATACCTTGGATGGCCCCACTGACTTTGAAAAATTCTGGTGTATCAATTTTGACTACACCCACCGAATTCACCATACAACCATTTTTTAGTTGTTTGACCTTGGATGTGGACCCACATGACCTTGAAATGACCTTCAAATTTTTCAGCCTGAATTTTGACACACCCATCAAGTTTCATGACATACACCATTTACAGTGAATTGACCTCAGATTACCCCAGATATCCAAGAAATGACCTTGAAAAAAATTGGTATAAATGTTTGACAGCACCCCCAGGTTTTCATGACCGATACAACCATGCATAGGGGATTTGACCTGGATGACCCTTCATGACCTGAAATAACCTTAAACTATTTGGGCACTGGATATTGACCGCACCCACCAATCCATCATCCTACCACATGTTGAGGGAATTTGACCTGATGACCCCGCATACCTTGTTATGACCTTCAAAATGTTCGTCACCGAATGTTGAGCACACCCACCAGTTTCATCATCCTACCACAATTGACAAGGTTTTAAAGCAATTTTTTTGACCACATTTTGACCTTTGACGCCATGGCACATGACCCATGCTCCGAACTCATCGCGCCATGCCTACTTAAGCGACATATATGGTGTCAAAGGATGGACACCCGTACTTGCTTAGATTAAAAGATATCGTGTTTACAATGTTTATAGCAATTAACCCTATTTTTACCACATTTTGTTATAATTGATGTCCAAAAAACTGCTTGTTCCATTTTCGTAACATCCATGAGCGTCCGGCTTCTGAAGTCTAGTTTTCTTGTTATGAACTAGAGTTTTCCTAGATGTTTTGATGTTCTTGTTAACCATTAGTATCAGTACCAGATAAAATTAAATTCCTTAGCTTTCACGTGATGTTGGGAATACATTTTTGAATACAGATTGGGGTTGGCAAAATGTAACGTCCATGACGGGGGAATGGCCCATATGCCAAAATCCCTCTCCTGCCCGAATGCTGCCAGAAAGACACAAGTGAACCCCTCAAAAATCTTTTAATTCTGAAAACCAGAGCATCATGATGGAAGTAGGTGGTTCATACAGCAAACGTATTTTTATTTTATCCAACCACTTTAGTTGTAAAGGATGCTTATGTTGCAGCGGTGGAAGCAGTTTTGTCCTAAACAGTACAGATGATCATTACCCATTCCATTATTCTACCCTTTGCTGAAAAGAATCTTAAAATTGAAATGCAATTTTTTGTTTTTCATATTTTTGTCATTTTTCGAAAAACTAAGCAGTGCCCCACATCTCATATGGGCTCTTCTTATAGTTTTAAAAAAAATGGAAATTGCGTGATTTGTTTTTATTTTAGGCCAGGGAAAACAGCATTTTTTTTCCTTTCTCAACCAATGAATTGACTCATAGACCTGTATTCACTAAAGAACTTAACTATAAGTCCAGGATTAAGTCTGTCTAGGAAAGACCCTTTAATTTCTGTAAAAATGTATATAAAATATGAAAGATAAAGATCAAACAACCTTTAAATGTGATGCCATTTGGAACACCCGTCAAGTCACACTGCTTCTCTTTGGTACTGTATACAACACTCAACAGGTGGTTCTCGCAACCACAAAGGTCCCCCGATCGTCGCTGGTAGGAAAAGTAACAAAGGGAGGTGCATGGAAACCAGAGAGGCTCCTACCCTAACAGTTTTCAATATTTGGATGACCCAAGATGACCGGTTCATGACCATACAACCATGCATAGTGATTTGACCCAAGATGACCTTGGTTTCATTGGACCTACAACCATGCATAGTGATTTACCTTGGATGACCCCAACATGATGAAATGCACTTCAAACTTTTCTGCACTGAATATTGAACGCACACACAAGTTTCATCATCTACCACATTTGAGATTGACCTGGAATGACCCGGTGACCTTGAAATGACCTTCAAAATTTTCGGCACTGAATTTTGACCGCACACACCAAGCTTTCATCATCTACCACATGTTTAGAGATTTGACCTTGGATGGTACCTCGCATGACCTTGAAATGACCTTTCAAATTTCAGCATTTTATGTGAATATTGACCGCAACCACTAAGTTTCATATCCAATACCACACTGTTTTAGGGAATGTGACCTTGAAGGACCCCACATGACCTTGAAATGACCTTCAAAAATTTCGGCACCAAATGTGAGCAAACGCACCACGTTTCATCATACTAGACATGTTTAGGGATTGCCTTGAATGACCTCACACCGGGACCTGAAATGACCTTTAAAATCTTTGGTACTGAATATTGACTGCACTTACCAAGTTTCATCATCCTACCACATGGTTTAGGGATTTGACCTTGAATGACCCCCCTCACATGACCTTGAAATGACCTTCAAAAAAATTTGACACCGAAGTTGGCCACACCAACCAAGTTTCATCATCCTACCACAATTGACACAGGTTAATATGTTTAATTTTTGCATCCATTTGACCTTGCCCCCATGGCCACTGACCCAATATCGAACTATCCGCCGCCTACGCTTTAAGCGACTTTTTATATGTGCAAAGATGGACACCCATACTACTTGCTTAGATCAAAAGATATCGTGTTGACAAGGTGATAGCAATGTAACCCTATTTTTACCATATTTTGACCTCAGTTGACCTTATGGAACTGACCCATTTCGGTTCCCACCCAACGCGTATGTGGGAGGATTAAACATCTATGTTGCGAAGATGGACACCCACACTTGCTTATAGTTCCAAAGATATCGCGGGGGACACACACACGCACACACGGCAACGGGGAGCTTTTCTATGTCCCCCTTCGCCAAACAAACGTTGCCCCCCCGCGGGGGACCAAAAAATGTTGGCGGGGGACCAAAAAGCCAAATTTAGATGTCCTCCATAGTGCATGGCTCTGAAAAGGACTGTTTAGCTATGTATGCATAAAAACAAAAACTTAAGGTTGGCCATAAAGCCAGGCCAAATGTTTATAGGCTTTAGAATTTTAAGCATCAGTACCCCCCCCCCCCCCCCCCCAGCACCATAAGTTGATTACATCACAAATAATAAAGTGAAAATCCATATGGAATATATTTCTAAATCCATTCTTGTTTGAAAATAATGCCTATAGTCAGCAAAAATTCGATACCATAATAATGGCAATAAAATGTTCGCAATATCTTCTGTATTATTGCTTGCCATTTTGATTGGTGCCAGTGGCCCACGAAAAAAATATAGATACATGGATGGGTGATTGAGCATGGATGTGTCATGAAGAAGTGGCCAATGATAAAACACCCAAAACTTACAGTTATCTCCTGTTCAAGAATGTCAGTTTGAAGCATCGTTGCTGACTTTTATTTTGTTAAAAAAGGTCGTTTTTTTTAAGTAATTGCAGCACATTTTGTGAGGTTTTGCCCCCAATTTTTAAAATTTTGAAATTTTGCACCGTAGTGTTGGTAATTTCTTAGTAAACTATATCTGCGAATGGCCTCATAATGCTCAAAAGTGCGTATTGTTGTCATAAAAGAAGGATTTTGTAATTAGAAATGGCCATTCTGATTGTAATTAAAGGCAAAGCGAAAAAAATGCCAAATTCTGTCCCCATCCATGAGACTCGTTGACACCTCACTAAAATGACCTCTAATGACACCCCTGAGCCAATGAAACAAACAATGGACCATGAGCGTAGACACCATAAATTGGTGCAATTTCTCAGTTATTTCAAATTGATGGATTGTTTCCAGCATTAGTTGAATTATTATCGGAGATCTCTGATATTATATTCTAATTACAAAAAGTCCTTTGTGATACATAGACACGTTTGAGCTACGTTACCATCACAGGTTATTGTTTGTATAGTTTAACAGCCAACTACCAATGTGTTGTTGGAACGTGAAAATCTCAATTTTTTTGGGGGGAGGAAGGAAATTGGGGAGACCATTTAAAAAAAATGTGATGGGGATTGCTTTTATACCAATTTTCTATTGGCACACTATCCGACTGAAAGACCCAGGAGTACCCTAGACAATCCACAGACACCTGTTTTGTCTATTGTCTATTTCAAGTCATCCCCGTGTGAGCAACGTACAAATGCGAACCTGGCTGACCCCTCCTCCTTGGACCGCGATTTATATTATTAATTTTTGTTAGTTCTCCCCGCTATAAGCCAATCTTATATATTTTTTTTCTTTTACATTGCAAAAACTAGAAACAGTATTAAATATTTTTAAGAACGGCTATAATGTTAATTACCTAATTAATGAGTTTGGACACTGTTTAAAAAAAACAGTATAATGAAATCATTGCACTACTGAAAACAAAATTTTGGCCTCAAACTGTTGTTAACAAATTGCTTGTTTTGCATATTAGGCTTCTGGAGAAAAAATAACCTCATTAACTGTAATTAACATGTTGTACAAAAAACCCTTCCAGAGAGCAGAGAATAGATTGGCTTGACGTCAGTTGGTGCATGTAATTAGCTAGCAGTTCACATAACCCGTAAGTGCATGATAGTTCCATGGGTAGAAATTTCCAAATGCTCACTTATGATGCCAAGTTTTGTCAGCGGCTGTGAAATGGTTCTTCAGGCAACTGCCTGCTGAAAAACCATTTCAAGAGCCACTGACTCAAGTCAAGATAATTGAGGTATTGTAATACATGGCAGCACCCACGATGAATCACATGGCAGCTATTGCACTTACAACCGTCTTGCACTCACATGGAACTCCAATGGGGTTTGTCAAAGCTATCAGTTTTCTATCAAAATAACAACTTAGAAATCTCAGTTAGCAGCAATGTGAAAACAAACCGGTGTCTAATTCCAGAATATGACCTCAATGGATGTTTATTTCACCTAGTGGTGCAAAGTTACAAAGAGGTCTATTGCGGGGGCGTAAACGATGGGAGCACCAAAAAATTAAATAGGTCTTTTTTAAAGGACAATCCTGTTTTGTTTGCTTTATTGTTTAAAAAAATATGTTTTTTTAATAGAGAGCCAGCTAACGAGTCAACTTGTCAAGTTCCTTGGGCCACTACTACCACCTATGTTACAATCGTCCGATGGGCTCATTACAGGACACAACATGAGATGAGTATCTCATCTGAATCCCAAAAAATCATTTTAAAATTTACCAGATTTTGCATTTCTGTAACAAGTAAGCTATTTTAAACATACCCTACAATATGCTATAGACAATGTTCAAGAAAGAAATCGGTTGCAATATTAAACCCGATTTAACCTTTGGTGATTGGTGACCTGTGTGACATTTTGAATTTTGTCTGACTACTCGGTAACCACCACCTTGTAGGTTAGTACATGTACAAACTATACCTTTTCTATAATCCTTGTAAACAAGAAGAACACCTTTGGTTACCTTTTTACAGCAATCCAATCATTTTTTCATTTGGACCCCTGTATTATGGATATTTTCCCCCCCACCTGGATTCAGCCCACACTTTCTCGAGGGGCACCCCGCTTAATTTGTTTCATTAACACTTCACAGAAGGGACAAATCCATGAGAAATGATCTTGCTCTGCTCTCTCCACCTGTCACCAGATTGCTCCAAATGACACAAAAACTATATAAGCTTCATAAAAGCAGCAGCAAGCTTTCGCGACCAGAATTAAACAACTGCTAATCAGTGATTCGCCCGAAAGATTCAAAATATGTGAAATTTGCAGAAATAGCTTGGAAGAAAAAGAAAACGCAGTGCTCAAAGATAGGAATCTCCCTTCCGTTTGTTTAATTATGTGTGGTACGGACAGTAATGACTAAAATGTATGATTTGTCCTTTCGGTAGTTGTTTCAGGGTAGCATTGTAGGTATGCTAGGATTTGAATCTATCAACTTGTTAAGAAATGCAAAAATCTGTTTTTATTATTTTTTCGATTCAAATGATAAAATCTCATTTTTTGGGTAAGTCGGGGGGGGGGTGCCGCGGTTGTGGATCACGAAATGCCCCCTTTAAATATCAATGAGAACGAGTCTATGATTATTCATGTAATAGACACATTTGTGATTAAAGTGACGGAGGGAGATTTTTTGATGATTTGTGATACAAGTTGCTCTCAATTTTTCACTGGATCGGTCGTATAGTTAGACCACCTCCTACCGAGAGACGGTTCGAAGTTTAATGAAAAAACAAGTACAAAAGAAAACCGCAACCCTTGTTTTGAACTTGCCTGCTATCGCAATCGTCCTCATAGAAAGCCATGCCTTGATTATCTGTCGTGCACGACAGATAAATCAAAGCATACTAAACTATCATCTTATCACATAAAGACTAGGAGGATTCGGCTTAATTGGACTTCCGGTGTTGATCTAATACATGGTACGCATTCCAAATATGCAAAAAAAAAGGGTTTTTTTTTTTGGACAAATCAAGGGGGCAACTTCTTTCGGGAAATCTACTCCGTCTCTTTAAAGTTACGCCAAACTCAAAATTTGGCCTTACAACTTCCTGGGTCTTTAGCCTCTCTATAAAGAGTTACATATCTGTGTTGTGGCTATTTAATGTTTGTCTTTGTGTTAAATAAAATCCGTACGTCCAGGTCATAGACTATCATTGATGGGGCACATTGAAGGACATTCATTTCATATTTTGTTTAATATGTGGCCGTTTGTCACTTTAGAGTAGCATAAAACACCTAATTACCGGCATCACTTGTGGCACCAGCGTCTTTTATATATTGGGGCAGTAACCACTACCAATACCAGCTATTAATGCAGCATCAGTGTTTGGAGATCAAACTATACTAAAATTATGCAGATAATTCCGAGTCAAAAGGGTCAACACCCCAAGCAACAATTCATGGTCCAATTTTCAAAAAAAAAAATACCTCAAGCCCGCTAGAAATTGAATTTTGAATATGTTTTTATATTAGCCTGATTGAGGTATGGCAAGCCCCACTGCTCCCAGTCATGGGTAAAGGCTTTTGAATTGCACAGGTTTTACCATGTCTTACCAGGCCCTCTTATTTTATCTTCATTAAGGTAATACTTGGTGCAAACTCATTTTAAAAGATTTGTAACATTTTTGGTTTCCTCCTGCACCTATTA
>JAMKCH010004521.1:0-34237 GCA_023653785.1 Ophioderma brevispina
CTAAAATTGGCCAAAAACTGAATTTTTCTCAAAATCAGTGAAAAATATGGGGTTTTAAGTGCCAAAATCTAAAAATATGACATTTTACCCTTAGAAACATTTAAGTAATCAAGAATTTTGAATGTTTTCACCCCTAAATATTTTTTTCACACCCGTGTCCGCTAAACGTAAGTTAAAGCTTGACCGCTGTCAAATGTGTATGGATATCATAGACTCGTACTCATTGATATTAAACCACAAAGGTCACAGACCGGTCATACAGGATGCATGCTGTGGGAAACGTGCATAAGGCATGCGTTTTCTTGTGTTAAACACCATTTCCGTCGTCTGCTGAATTAATGTCGCCTGCGACATTAATTTTAAAATTGTTCTGTTTACCCATAAGGATGCTGATTTTGGTTTTAATCATTTCAGGTGAGGGATAATGCACATAAAAGCTTTACAGCCATGCAAAAATATCGATTTTGAAAACTCTCGAGGGCACACTATTTTTCAAATGTGCCAGTGTCTCTTTAAAGGTGCAACGAGAGATTTCACATAACTGGTGTCCCTAAAAAATGTGAATCTAATTTTTGCACTAATGTAAAGCTTTCTATCAGAAATGTCCCCATGTGAAAGGATTAAGCTGAAAAATATTCTTTGGTACAAAAATTGTGCAATTTCTAATTTCGTATAGGAGCAAATACAAAATTCAGCCTATGTTTTATATTGAAATTAAGCGAATGAAAATCGCATTTTGTTTTCACTTTCAAGGCAATTCTGTAACCAAAGACAAGGTAAGGAATCTATTGGGGTCTTATCTATATGAAATCACTACATATGACACAATATATGGGTGCCCTAAAATCTCTTGTTGCACCTTTAATGGGCTTATGCCTTATTATGAAAGACAGTGTTATGAGGAAGGCTTTGTCCAGCACTGAATGGATTAACCATAGTCTGAAGGAAAGAAACAAAAAATGAGGACTGATGTTCATTATCGCAATTTATTACAGGGCGAGTCTGAAAAAGTACAACCAAATTGAGCAATTTTTCATGGAAAACCCTTTGTACTTTTAAAAGAACATCCATTGTATTTTCAGCTCTCATAGACAAAATACAACTTTAAAATAGACTCACACATTCAAAAGTTAGCTGCAGAAGTGAAAGTATCCAATTTGAAAGATCGAACAATTTACATGTACATGCAAGTCAATCCAGATTATTCTTGGATTTATGTTTGGCTTTGTGGTGAATCCTCCAGTAATTCCACATTTGGAATAAAATTTAGGTAAGACCAGTGGTGCAACCATGGGGAAGAAGGGTTGAAGGGCAGGACCTCCTTGCTTGAAATCCTTTCCCCCTCCTGCCCAGGGTTCCCACTTAGGTTTTTAACTTGAAGTCCACTGGACCCCATAATTTCCAAATGTTTAGAATTATCTGGTCCAGTGTAGAATATTTTGTGGTCCCATGACCAGCCTTCCAAATGTTTGTATGTAGTACTACTAATCAGGACTAATCAGGATCAGTTTCCAAATACATGGTGCATAAGATTTCCATTCTATTGTGCTACTTGAAACTTTTGAGGTATCACATTTCCTTATTTATTTTAATGTTAACAAGTTGGTTTTCTGCCAGACAATACAAATAGTATAAATAGCTATTGCAATATCGTGAATTTGGTTTTTCCCACAATAAGCACTATTTTGAATGCTGCATTTAGCAGAATAATTCTATAAATTTTTTTTTGCTTCCCGATGTTTCCATATTAAATAGATCTCGTGTAATATTCACGAGGCTTAATGTACAGTGTCATTCGATACATTTTTGCTTAGCATTTGAATGCCGCGTCAAAGAAATGAACGTATTAATCCATTCTGAAGCCCTCGTGCAGCAGATCGAGTAACGAATCTCAAGGGTACAGTCGGGGTGCATTTTGTTCGGGGCTGAAAATGGATACCGTCACAAAAATAACCGTAGCCATTGAATGCCTGGATCGATTAATAAGAAAATTTTAAATTTTTGTGAAGCTGATCAAACAAGGTTTCTTCATAAAAAAAATTCTCATTTGGTTGTACTTTTTTAGACTCTCTTCACATAGAAAATAAGTTTTGCTAATTATAAATAAAAAAATTGAAAAATTAAGTTTGCAATAGGCCCAGCTCTGCTCCCCATACAGAGAGCACTGTAATTTCAAGTGAAAATGACTATGAACTTTTAACTAGGCTGGTTGCCTTTTGAAAGTGTATCCCTATGATCACTGATATAGCATAGCTTTTTACAGTGATGTCTGTGTACTATTTTAAAGCATGGCCTTTTAAAGGCGCATTTCGTGATTTCAGTACCTTCTGTTTTATTCATTGATCACTAGTTGTCCCTGAGAAAAGCTTATTCTCAAAATTTGAGCTGATCCCGATCTTGCGGTTTTGTGTTATGAGCAATTGCTTGTTTCCCACGGTCCCATAGGTTACTGTGCTGTAATTTCTGTCCGTTTACGGACAGAAAATACAAAATTTGGGAATTTCTTACTGATGCGACCGAATTTGCACGTAAGATTGGGCACACGTCACAAACGAACTTCTTCACAACATTGTTAGATCATACTGAAAAGCGCGCCACTGCTTAATATAATTAACCTTGGTTGGGTCATTTGTATAGCACAGAAAGGTCAAACAGATTCGCCCTGAACCAAAATCTCAAATTACATATCATTCTATAATAATTTCCTAGACACGTAGTACAATTTGTGTTGCAATAGATCGAAGTCCATATTAGCGAAAATGTCAGTGGTTTAGTACTGACATCGTCTTTATGCTCTTGACAGTGGGAATATGCACAAGGTAAAATTACACTTCACAAAATATTTCCCATCCATGACATTGTTCCATTATACAGTTTGCTAGTTCCGATATTAGGTGTTGTTCATCCACTTCACATGGGCTATCGGAACCTCGTGCCACAGCGCATTGTTATTTCCTGGTTTGTACATGCACGACCCCGGGCAGTAATTGGTTGGAATAGATCACACCACATGTATTAATGCATGGTGTGACGTCGTAATTAACACGTCGTGCCTCGATTTGTTGGTGGTTTCAGAATTCTTTGACGTGTGTATCGCAATGGAGTAGCTGTTCCCGGCGGCAAACCTAGACTCCTTTATAAATATTGTTGAGTGTCGGGTAAAAGTTTGTTCGTGCACGTGGATTACTAGGGTTCAGATGATATAAAAATCTCAATTTTTTTAGGTAAGTCGGGGGGACGAGGCTGTGGATCACGAAATGCCCCTTTAATTAAAGTCTGACTCGGAGATTTCCCGATGAGGGTGCATCAATTTTCAAACAAATTGTGTTTTTGGCATATACATAATGCTTGTCCATATACTAATTGTACGGATAGTAATGACAAAATATACAATTTTTGCTCTAAGGTTGATTTTGGTCTTATCATATACTTGTCTATTCTGGTTGTACAGACATGCAAAAATCTGATTTTCGATATTGGCACAAAGGTCATGTGAGGTCAAGTTGAAAAATAGGCTAAAAATGTAAAATTGACCACAATTTAAAAGTTGAGTTTCAATTGGAACCAAACTTGAGTCATAGGTGCAAGGGATCCCTCATATGTTGATGAGGTCAAAGGTCATATACCAAGGTCAAAGGTCATGGAGCGGCCCACAGCTAGCGAGCGTGAAAGCCGAGAACCGCGAAATTCTAGTTTTTTGGCTTACGAAGTAAGTCTATATGAGAGTGCTGGGTGACGGATCAATATGCTCATCAACCTTTATTTCCAATTACTACACAGTATGAAAACAAAACAGTGATATGGAGGAGTCGAGGAAAAGGTCTATAGGGCCCAAAACACTCACCCCCCTTGGATACATTAACACGCAAGAAACAGGGCATAACTATCAAGAAACGCACAAAGTGTTACACTTGTAACACTTGTAACACATTTATTGTAAGACTAAAATCAATTATAGTCAATACTCTTGGTTCACTGTAGTTGTCTGGTGACTCTTTGCATGCATTGTTAGAAGGGTCTCTACCAAGAAACAGGGAACCATTTTTTTGACATCAAGGTTAGTAACTGTCAAGTGTAAGTGATATACACCACATGGGCTTATCTGTTTGCCTGGATGTTTGTTTTGGCATAGATGGCCTTGCAGGGCATATGATTTTGTCACACATGGAGTATGTTACCTCTTAAATTTAGAAAGTTTTCTTTGTATGACAACTAAAAAATGATTCTTTTTTCCTTTGAATGCCACTTCATCATTTTTATGAACTGTTGTGTATGTGTGCATTTGTGTGTGTGTTTGCATGTGTGCGTGTGTGAATTGGAAATTAAATGGTAATGGTAAAAAATGTGGTACATAAAAATTAAAATGTTTCAAAATGTGGGTATGACAGCAAAACAATTAAATGTACAGGTTGGGAGGGGGGTTCTCACATTGGGAGGAAGTATGGTTATGTGCCGCTTATAAGACCCTAATTTTTAGGCTCTTTTTTATCCCCCTGGCTTGAAAAGCAGAGGGGGATATTGCGAGGGTGCGCATGTCCGTATGTGTATGTATGTGTGTGTATGTGTATATGGTCATGCGCCATGAGTTGGGGTATACTAAAAGGGTGGAGGTGTTACATTTTAAACATTTTTTCGTCACATTTTTTCCTGTAGAATTGGAACTGAGCATGGCATTGGGCTAGTTTGTCTCATTTTGTAGGTAATTTATCTGACAACACTTGTGTAAAATTTCTTCTCTCTACCAAGTATACTTTTTTCACAAAACCATTTTGAGTGAAGTAGTGTCTGGGGGTGGAGGCTCCTACGGTGGAGGCTCCTACGGTGGAGGCATGTAGTAAAGTATAGGGAATTTGGACTTTTTGCACTTTCTTGTTGTGTATTTTGCTGTATCTTCATAACCCAGTGTGGTACTAAAGTGGTTTATACATCAATGTTTCCAGAAATTAACTGGCTTCAAAATTAATCTAACTTTGATTAATTAAATTATTATAATTAATTATACTCGATTAATTAAACGTAAACAATCGAAATAGTAAATGTTAATTAAAACGGACCGTGCTCCATTTTGTGTTTGCTGGCACCAAATTTTCTGCGGAAAAGGTATTTCATTAATTTTACTTTGCTCTTTCATTATATTTGTACAGTGTAGGTAGAAGATATCATGACCTTTGACTTAATAACATTGTTAGGTGCACAGTGACCACCATTAGTATATATTTGGTATCAGATGGTTTTGGTATCAGATGGATTGGTAAAGGTAAAAAAATAAATTGTGGGAAGTTATAGGCACGACAGTCCATACGCCAGGGAATACAAATGTTCAAGTGCATTAAATTACATAGATGCACAGAGATTCAATTTTATGACAAAGTTGTTATATTAATTACCCATGTACCGTACTAGTAATTGTTACTATAAATTATTTTAATTATGTGCCACCCTGTATGTTTTATGTTCATTACAAGCCACACTCTACTACTGCATAATCTGCATTAAAGTGTCATGGTAACTGAACTCTTAAAATCTGGGGGGCAAACATGTATATGTACAATTATTTTGCATGTCCTTGTGGTTAGGCATCCTATATTTTCAATTCACAACCGATTTGTAGTTGGATCACCCTGTATTTTACATTTACTACTCAGCTTTTTGGTTTAGCTGGGCTGTGTGAACTAAAGAAACCATTAGAATGCTTAAATATTGGTGAAAAAGCAATAATTGAGTAGACCTTACGTACTTGTAAATTTACCTTTAAATATGTGTGCTTTCCGAACCCTGTATGTCGGTTGGACAAGATAATTTTTGTATTACCAGTAGAGGTGGGCTTAGAGGTTTCATATTGGGGTCATAGTTTCAGATCACGTTCGAACCAGGCTAGAAATATGACTTTTTTATGCTTATCCCATTTTCGAAGAAAAAAAAGTAAAAAAAGCGAAAACCAGGGTGCCGCCCAACGAAAAGACAAGACATGGCCGTCAAATGTGGCAAAAATCATATTTTTACCATAAACTTAAACTTTGAAAGTTTTTGTTGAATCA
Organism: Ophioderma brevispina; assembly: GCA_023653785.1. NCBI lineage: Eukaryota > Metazoa > Echinodermata > Ophiuroidea > Amphilepidida > Ophiodermatidae > Ophioderma > Ophioderma brevispina. Next base: position 6,039 of record JAMKCH010004521.1, read on the forward strand.
AACCTTCATTTTTGTGGCAATACCCCTGTTTTTGGGCTCAAGGACTCATTCTATGGCAATCTTAACACCTCCACCCACGGACTTTTCGTTTTCTGGATTGGCAGTTTTGGCTTCAAATGGACTGCGCAGGGCGCTTTCCCTACTACATATAATACAAAAGTTTTAAATTGTAACTGGTGGCCATCCTCAGAATTGGAGATTCATGCATTTTCTGAATGATTGAGCTGTGTACGCTTACCATTTTCCCCATTTTCCTGCGGCACCTCAATTTAAAATTTGATGAAACCCTCTACATTAATTCCAGGGGTCCATGACTTTCTTTCAGTGGGTTTTTTCAATGGAAGGGCATTTTATTGACATTAAAACACCTACAGTTTTAAAAACCGCAACACCTACGCAAGTCAATTTTCAGCATGTGGTCATATAAACTCTCTTCAACTTTTGGATTGTTAAAAAATCGCCATTATCACAATCAGATGCGCCATTTTATGGGAAAGCGCCCTTAAGTATCCATTTAAGCAAAAACGTCATTTTTTTTTTTTTTGTTGTTGTTTTTTTTCCTATGAAAACGAAAGCTATGATTAGCTGAAAGTTGCATAGGCGTATTCTAATACCCCCAAAACACATGGGGATTGCCACCAAAATTAAGTCAAATTGAACAAAATAATTGAGTTATGGTCAAAATCAAATTTTGACAATTTGGCGGCCATTTTGGATTTTTCGATGGCGGCACCCGGTTTTCGCAACTTTTTCATTTTTTTCTTGCAAAAGTGGGATCAGGTTGATTAAGTCATCAATGGGAGCCCTGTGTTCGAGTGATCGAAACATTGGGACCTTCTATAGCCCACCTCTATTACAAGTTGCATTGTGAAAGCTTGGAGTGTCTTCTGCACATCTTAAGTTGTGTGATTGAAAAATATCATTGGGTAAAATAACAAAGCTATCAAATCACACACTTTTGTACCATTTATTTTTGTTACACCCTCTATGACTTTTAGGGCGACACCCTGTATACTGATCAACAAGTTAGACACTCGTCTTCCTTACAATCTCGCTTTAACAATAATAGATACATTTGTTTGTGTCTGACACTTCGTTATTGCGATACCTGCATAATTTTTTATTTTGAGTATGTAACGCCAAAAAGGCCCCCCCCAATTCATGGCGCATGACCACATGTGTTCCAGTTTTGGTTTAGGTTTTCGTTCTTTGCGTCTCCTTGAAAGTTTTATCCGATTTACAAGATCATTTAGTTTCAAATTTCCATCTATACCTTTGTAACACAGCTTAATGTACACTGAAACCATGTTACCTAAGACAGTGACATGAGTTTTTGAGACCATGACATGTAAAGACCAGCGCCATGGTTTTTATGGGAGGCTTTGAATGGCTGAAGTAGTCTAGGGATGTTCCATGTCTTTGGGGGTGTCATTAGTTGGGTTTTGCTGTCTCCTGTTTGAAATTTTGTGGGTGGTTCTTGGTGACTTATGGCTCCATTTCTTTGGTTTCCTGGTGTCTACTGGGCTCAATTTCTTTGGTTGCCTAGTTGTCAACTGGTCAATTTATTTGATACTTCCTGTGTTCACTTTTAAAATATTGATATACCGTGTGGTGTTTATACTTTTCACTTAAGTTATAGGATATATTATTCCAAACTTGAAGCTCAGGGTTCAAGTCCGATTATGAAAAACATAATAATGACTATATTGGATGATTTTTATCGAAGGATACAAGAATTTATTGGTCTCGATATGAGTTTGAAAATTATTGCGCTAGCGCTACGCCGACTCGCAAATTTTTCAAAACTCATAGCTTGACCGATAAATTCTGTATCCACTCAAATCATCCAATCCATACATCAGACTTGGGGTGAAGGTGCAATAGGGGTTCCTTCATGATGTGGATGATGCAAAGGTCATGGACAAGGTCAAAGGTCAACTGAGGTCATGGTCCAGTTTGGTTATTTTTTGTTTTTCCTGTCATCTTTGAAAAGTTTAAGTCCGATTAACATACCTTGGGTCGAAGGTGCAATACGCGTTCCTTCATATGTTGCTTGAGGTCAAAAGGTCATCTGCGGTCATTTCCCCTTGGTTAGGCATTCATTTTTCAGAAAATGCTACATTTCTAGAATTCTATTCCATGAGAACAATTATTGAATGTGATGTCCTGCAACTGACAGCTGTGCCAACTACACCACCTTGTGGATCTGCCATCTTGACAGGGGGATCGCGCAAGTTTATTGCTGGATTTTACTTCCAGTGACCCCCATTTTAAGACATTTTCATTTCCAGAGTCCCTACTTTTCATGTCCAAAGCCATATTCATACCAAATTTTCTTCAAAACTCCTCAAAAAGTAGCTGGAAAAAGAGGGAGATCGCAGCTTATTTTCTGAAATTTTCTGGAAAACCTTAGTTCGGAGACCCATTTTTGGGCCTGGAATCAACCCCCCCCCCGGGAAAGGTTTTTTTAATGAAGCCAGAAAACAAAATTGAACAAACCAAAGACCAACAGTGAAGGAGATCCGGGACAGACAAATTTTTAAAAGTATTCGAGTGTGCCACCGACAAGCAACTCGCGGATTTTTTTCGCTTAGTGTGTGGCTAGACATTGATGAAATATGAAAATCCTGAAATTTTGACGCGTCAAGCCATTTCTTTCCCGCCTGAGCAAGTGGAAAGGTTTAGGGGGGTCACCAGCAAAAGTTGTCGCCCAATGTGACGACTATTTGAGAGGGTCACATATTAGTAATGGAGCCCTCCAAAAACTTACAAAATCACTAGACTCGTTTTCTTTTTAAGGGTGGTAATTTTATTATATATTGGTGTATAAGAATTCAAATATCTGGCATCAGGATATTCACATGCCGTGTTTACTTTTTTATGAGTATATGAGGCCTAAATGATGCGCCCTTTGTAATTGTGGCCAAATCTGGTGGGTAATAACTCCAAAAGTTAAATACATTTTTATTGTCATTCATTGTCAATCAGAGGTACATAGTAGAACTTTAATTTAAAACAAATAACCCAATACAAATTTGTGAACAGATAAATGCAGTGAGTGTGGTACGGCCCCTTGAAAATGGTAATTGTACTTTTTTGGACACATTTGGACCCCTGAAAAAACCAATGTTGACATGCGAAACCGCCCCTCTGCTTCCAGATATGTTGAAGATATACATTAAACAACTTAACCTGAAAGAACTAGCTTGTCTTTATTTTTTTCACAACAAAAGTACACATTCAAAGTTACCACACAAAGACCCAGAGGTCATTTGTACATCACGCGTATATCACCCTATACATTCTATGGGGTATCAGCAAAAGTATCTTGTGCAGAAGGAAAACAATGAAGAAATCGAGACACCAAGCTGATTCTTTCAGATAGTTCTTTGATGATTATCTTCAAACATATCTGAAGTAGAGGGGTGATGTCATATGTCAACATTCATTTTCAGGGGGGGGGGCAAGACATGTCAAATTTGCAAAATGAGGATTTTTGCAATAGGCTATCAATCCTATTACTAACATTATTATTTGTACTGGATAGTAGAAGAAAAGTCCTGCAGTGTTGACTTGGTTAACAAGGAAAACAGACATTAAAAAATTGTTACAGAGTTCTGGACCACCCCCCCCCCAAACTGTTCCCAACATGAAAGATATTGCATTTCTACACCCAAAGAACTTTAAAGTAAAGTCAAGCGAGCCATTACATTTTTTAGGCCAGATTGAATTCCGTACACCAAAAAAAAAAAATACCAGTAGTGATTTTCAGCGTTGGGAGGGTTCCATTACAAGTTATGGCCCTCTCAAAATTGTCTTTGCATCCACACAGCATGTTTTAATGTGACCCCCTAAATTTCTGAATGATCGCAGGAAAATGAAGGCGGGTATGAAGCCCCCAAAATTCAGGATTTTCATCTCATCAATATCTATCATCACACCAAAAAGAAAAAAAAATCCATGAAATGCTGCGGTGCACATCTCGAGTGTTGACAGGGAGGGAAAAGCCCAGTTAGGGAAGTTAGATATGGGAATTATCACTTAGCATGCATTTGTTGCTTGTTACCTATAAGTTTGTTTCACTTCATTGCACAACTTAACACCACACTTCTGGAGTAAGCCACAGCATCTGATGCTCTCGTTTATATTTTTCTGTTACCTTCTCTGTTTATAATGTCCCCAACAACACTGGTTCCAAAGATGATCCAGCCAGGATGGGTACAGTCTGGCTGCTTCACTGAATCTGCAAGGTCCTTGTAAAAGTGAATGGTTGCACCAGCATTGGGCAGACCAAGAGATTTCCATGGTCTGTGGTGCAGTACTGCAATCACAGGATGTGTCCTGATATGCTTCCATGTAGCCCCACTTCTGCAGGGAAACCTAGCTTAGATTGGCCAGTTGGTTTCAATCTGTTGAGTCCAGGCCCGTAGCCAGGAATTTATTTGGGGTGCGGATTTGCCTGAGGAACCTTTTTTCAATTGTCACCCAATTTTTTACTGTCGCCACCAAATTCTGAAGAGTGGGGGCTGGGGGGGGGGGGGAGGGGAAATGCACATCGGCGTCACACACGGAGTCACAAAGTCAAAACATATAATACCAGTAGTACTGCGTTATCTAGTAGTATGGACCAGTGCATTGACACGATAGGCTTATTCAGATAACACTACACTACAAAGCAGCGCAAGCTTTAGACAACGCAAAAAATTCAAAGTGGACAAAGCGGACCTTCAACATGATATAAAGCGGGACGTTAATTTTTTGGGGGGTGCATTGCACCCCCCACAACACCCCTGGCTACGGCCCTGGTGAGACATAGCCATTCAGCCCATAGGAGTGCGGCTAAAGGTGGATGATGCTCACCAGGGTTCGATACCACAATTAACATTGCTTTGATAGCGCAAGGTCAGTCTTTCCAAAAGGCGACCTCTCTGAGAAAATCCTTAGAGACTGTTCAAGGGGGTGGATGGAACTTTGGGCTAAGAGAAACTCTCTGGATTTAAGACAGCAAATGGTCTCTGTCCAGACATTGGGTGCTTGACATTATATACTTGGAAGCTACGCTTTTGCATGCTCGCTACACTACGACGTATTACATTGAACTTCCATAGTTAATTTAAAACCGCAGACGAAAGTTAACAGTCCTTATGTGTTGTTGCTGGTGGGCAAATATTTTTAAAAAGGGGTTAGTAGCTTTAGGGCAGCATCTTAATTTTCTCTGAAATATCTATATCTAGGAAATGCAGGCCCTGAAATTATAACACACTACAATACTTAACTGTAAGGTGATTCCCCATTCCAGGGAAAAAATGTGTGCAATCCAGCAAACTGGTCATTCCTTTTTTACACAGTCGAAGAACTCGACTGTCTTTTTGCTTCTGTACGGTTTCTTTACAAGGGCCGTCTTGTTCTGTTTCTGATTCGTTCTTCTTCTTTTCTGGCAACCTTTCAACTGCGTCTAGCTCAGTCATGGTTGACGTATTGTGACGGGCAGCTTTACACCCAAGTGACCGCTGATTCATTCCAGTCATGACATATGACTTTGACCCCAATCGGCGTGATCCTAGGGTCCAACAGGGGAAAAGTGTGATTTTCTTAGAAACTGTATCTCTCCTACTCATTGATTGTAACGGTGACTCATGCATATGAGGCAGCTTGAGACCCTTCACAAAAGTTATGGTCGAGAGGTCAATTTGGGGTCATTAAGGCACTTCCGGTAATTACTTTGCAAAAATCTTCAAAAAATCTTCAAAATCGCTTCTGGTATTGTTGCATGTCATTTGATCAGACATATGAAGCAGCTTTAGGCCCCCTTCCACAAACGTTGTGCTCGACAGGGGGTCAAAGGTCATTAAGGGGGAACTTCCGGTCAAAAACTAAAAATATTTAAAAATTGTTATCTCAAAATTAAACACAGTAGAGTGACATAACCTTCAGATATGCATTAAAGGTTAACCTGATGTGTGCACGGCATTTTTATTTTTGAGTCAAACTTCAAGAATTTTTATCTTCCAAACTAAGCATAATAAATTTTTTTTATTTAAACAGGACAATGCATTTTTGCGGTGTCCATGATGTTTTCATATTGGGGTCCAACGTCCATTAAGGTGGTCAATGTAATGTGCCCAAAATGCTCAAATAAGACAAAATTGGCTATATTCAGCCTATAGCAGACAGATAAAACCTGTTATTGCTGCAGTGATGTCACATTAATGGAAAACAGTTCTATGATAGGCTCGACCCCAAGTCAAGGTCAGTCAAAGGTCAAAAATCTCAACCAGCTCCGATTGAGCTGAATGTGTCAGGGATATCCTTGTGGCATCAAATACAGAACAAGTACAGTTGACCCCATCCATGAACCCAGGGGTCACGTTATACGGATGAAAAGGTTAAATCACTGACATACTTGCATTGAGTTGCAACTCAATAAATATTGATCCTTGTTAAAGTTGTTCACAACGTAAAATACATTTAATGACATTTGTGACACCTCAAGGGTATTAATGGGATCACCATCCATTTCTCCCAATCGGCCGTCTTTTGTAAATTAGATTCTGTTCCAGGTCTAGTTACACAGTCGATGACCTCGACGGTCGTCTTTCTTCTTACGGTTTTCTTTCTTCTTTACCCAGTCGAGGAACTGAACTGTTTTTTCTTCTGTACAGTTTCTTTCTTCTTACCATTCACATTCCGAGGAACTTGACTGTGTTTTTCCCTTCTGTACCGTTCTTACACAGTCGCCGAACTCGACGGTGTCCTTTCTTTCTCACGGTTTTCTTCTTGCAAGTCGAGTGGCTCGACTGTGCTTTGTTTCGGTCAGGGTTTTCTCTATTCTTTCTTTCTGTCAACGTCCGGTCAAACTTCAATTTGCTTCGTTCTCTCCACATACTTTCATCATCACTGTTGACAGTACTTGGACACAACGGGGCGAGTGTCAATGACCACTCCCGCATAATGTGACCACCTACTTGTTTTGGGGTCAAAGTCAACGTACGGTCACAGGAGCCAAAAACGTTGATTTCATCACACCATGCTACTCTCCTACAGATTATGTTTGCATGGTACCGTGACTCGATTGATATGAAGCAGTCGGGACCCTCATAAAAGTTATGCCCAGCATGACGATCATATGTCATTAAAGGCATTTCCGGCCTGAGTTTAAAATATCTTCAAAACATCATATCCATAGGCCAATGGGGGGTGTAGATGATGCTACCTGCACAGATGCATGTTATAAAATCCATATAGGTCCATGGAAGGTCATCCAGGGGTCCAAAGGTCAAATTTTCAAAATGCTCCGATTATCTGAAATTTTACTGAAATGAATCCTTATGCCATTCTAAACATGTTGAAAATATTTTTCGAGTGTCAAAGTCAATAGGTCAAAGGTAAACTTTTTCAGAACTGCTCCAGAATTAAGCTGAAATTTGACCTGACTGATCTGATGACCATCAAACATGATTTGACAATATTTTTGAGGTGTCAAGTCCTAAGAGTCAAAGGTCAATTTTCAAATGGTCACAATTGACCGAAATTTTATGAAAATGATCCTTATGATCATTCTAACATGTTGAAAATATTTTCGAGTCAAAGTCAATAGGTCAAAGGTCAAATTTGGACCGGCCTCCGATTAAGCTGAAATTTGACTGCAATGATCCTGATGATATTCTACACATGTTGAAAATATATTTGATGTCCAAGGTTCTTGAGGTCAAAGGTCATTAAGAGGTCAAAGGTCAAATTTTCAAAATGCTCCGATTGAACTGACATTTGAAAGTAATCCTATATATGATATATGTCTAAAATATTTTCGAGATCAAGGTCAGTTAGGGTCAAAGGTCCCTACCTCGACTGTGCTCAGATCTGTCTCCAGATCTTAAGTTCTTTTCTTTCTTTCTGTCAACATGCTAATATCTCCGACATGGAACATCCCTATTTACAAAAACTGTCACAAGGACAAGTACATGCACGGAAACTTTTGACATGACCCGATTGGTGTCAAAGGTCACATAGGGTCACAGGTTCAACAATGTTAACCATGCAAAAAATCTAGAATTAGCTCAAATCTCAGACTAATGCTGTTATCTTGTAGTACTTGATCAACACTACAAAAAAGTCAATTATGCTTTGTCATATGACACAATGATTTAAGGGTGTCCAGAGGTCAAAATCAATAAAATTACGTTTACACTTCAAATCACTACTCCTTTTACAGATTACATAGGATGATCACGTGACTCCTGTATGTGAAGCAGCTTGACACCTCCACAAAAGTTTACTTAATGACATTTTGATCAAGGTCATCTGGGTCACTAAGGTCAAAGTACTTTACTGTGTATAAAATTTAAAACAAGTCAAATAGAAAATCTTTTTATCCCATCCTGTCTGACTTGCTGAGGAGGGCCATAAAAGTCCAAGTCATGACCCCATCACCTGACCCATGGTTTAGGGTCAAAGGTCAAAATGCTTCAAATTAAACGTTAACACTTCAATCACTACTTCTTCTACGATTATCAGATTATGATATTGTGATCATGTATGGGTGTACTCTTCTAAAGTACTTTTCTAAATGACCTTTACTCTTTGGTTAAATTTAAAACAAGGTCAAATAGAAATATGTTTATCCCCTCCTGTAGTACTTTATGAGAGGTCATATAAGTCAATCATGAACCTCATCCCTTGACCCATGGTTAGGGGTCAAAGTCAAATACTTCAATTACGTTAAACTTCAAATCACTACTATACAGATTAAATAGTAATAATACGTGACTCATGATGATGGTGTTTGACACCTCCTACAACAGATACTTCATGAAATTTTGATCAAGGTCATCTGGGGTCACAGGGATCAAAATTTCATTTTACAACATACGCTAGATAGACAGATAACATGGCATGGTCACGTGACTCACGCATATACGAAGCAGCTTGCGATCCTTCACCAAAGTTCAATAGGTCAGGGGTCAAGGGTCATAATGGTTCACTTCTGGTCGAGTCGCCTCGACTGTGTTCAGATTGTAGACAGATCTAGTTAACACATTCGAGGAACTCGGACTGTGTCGTCCTTCTGTACGGTTTCCTTCTTACACAGTCGAGGCACTCGACTGTGTCTTCTTCTGTATGGTTTCTTTTTTCTTTCTTCTTTCTTTCCTTTCTTCTTCTTTTCTTTCTTTCTGTCAACCTGCTACTACTTCAGACATGGAATTAGTGATATTGACCACAACTGGTCACAGGACAAGTAACATGCACAGAAACTTTTGACCTAACCCGATTGGTGTCAAAGGTCACGATAGTGTCCAGTGGTCAACAACGTTACCATCAAAAAATTCTAGAATTAGCTTCAAATCTCAAAACTATGTTGTCATCTTGTAGGACTTGATCAACACACAAAAAAGTCAATTATGACTTTGTCATATGCCCATGAATTACCACAAACTCGTCATAGGACCAAGTACAAATGCATCATAAACTTTGGTGACGATGGAGGGCCCGAGTTGGGTGTCAAAGGTCAGGGACGGGATGTGGGGGTCGCACAGGGGGGTGGCTACAGGGACGTTTACCCCTGCAAAATTGGTAGAATTAGCATCAAATCTCACCCAATACTGTGATCTTGTAGGACTTGACAACACTACAAAAAAAGTTAATTATGACTTCATCATATGACACATGATTTGAGTCAGAGGCAAAAGACATCAATTACGTTACACTTCAATCACTACTCCTTTTACAGATTACATATATTATGTGACTCTTGTATGTGGTGCAGCTTGACTTCCCCACAAAAGTCACTTAATGACATTTGGATCAAGGTCATACTGGCAATTTGGCCCCAAAATGCTAAAATAAGACCAAATCAACCAGGTCTAAATTTTGGATTTCTTGGCGCCACTTCCTACACTTCGGAAAATAGGGGAGCCAGTACAAACTCCCTTCCGCCATGAAAAGTGCAACACGCGCTATAGTTCCTATAAACGTAGACTTTGAGCGTAATTGGTGTGTAGTTTTGTGGAGGATATTTGTTCCTAGATTTTGCTTTTGGATAATTCATTTGCGTATTCTTTCATATTTAACTGTATTTTTAAAATGGATGAAAAGCGTCTTGCGTAGATACGGCGTCATATGTGAACCGCTGGGGGGCTCAGGAGTTAGAAAAAACAGGTTAATATTCAAATCTAATTTAAAAAAACTGACATTGTCCAAGTCATAGGTTCAATATTTTTAAAGATCCTGAATTCAAATCTCTCCTGCAAAATTTTGTTTGCTCTAGTTACGGCGTGTGGGGCAACGATATGACAGTGGTACAGGAGAGAGCGCATAAAGGCCTGTGTTTCACGATAGGCAGACCAGTTTTGTGGACTGGCCGCACTGTAGGTCGATTGTAATACGTTAGCGGTGCGCTACAAGATGACGCATTAGTTGCAAATTGTGGTAGCTGAAGTTGCCTAGACTGTGTTTGCATGGTTTAAGCGCTTGTTGTACGCCGCTGTGACCCGATCGTGACCTTTGACCCAATCGGGTCATGTCAAAGGTTTCTGTGTTGTACTTGTCCTTTGACCAGTTTTAGTTTATTATGGAGGATGTTCCATGTCTGAGATATTAGAATTTTGACAGAAAAAAGAAGAAAGCAGAACCGTACAGAGAAAAACACAAGATCTAGTTTCTCGACTGTGTAATAAAACGGAAGGTGCTTGGAAATCACGAAATGCCGTTTAAACATCTCAATTGACTTAGAATTTGAACAATTTATAGTAATTTTATTTGCTCCATGCAGGATATGGATATCTATCGGTATGTTGGTAAAACGTAGGCGACCGACACGGGTTTTATGTTTTGGGGCTCTACATATACAGGTCTCTTGTGCAAAAGGAAATTTATCATACCCAAAGCAAGGCATGGACGCCCCGAAGACCATACCATCTTGTCCCACACCACCTACATTGAGACCACAAGGTCCAGCAATTGTAATTGATGCCATACTCACAGCCATTAAAATTGGAACAGTTATGAATGCATTGAAACTGCATTCACTAGGTTGAGTGCTCAGTTTTGGTTCTTTTCAAAGAATATAGTAGTTATATAGTCAGTGTTTGTGCATACCATCGATTGAAACGTTTTACTATGGATCAAAGATAATCTTTTGTTATCAATCATGAATTCACCCAATGTTTGTTGGGAAATTTTGTCAAAATGTTATTCAAACTATGACAACTTCTACTCCACCACACAAATACATTTAAACAAGTATATCAGTGTTTCCATTTTAATGAAGGAGGTTAATCAATATGTCTTTCTCCGATTGTGCCTGAAATTCCTGGTATGAGTGGTGGGATCAGTTTTTTTGTTGCAATTTTTTGCAAATGTTGTGTGAGTACTGGAGTACAGTAAATTACCCTGTGAGCTGTCTCCCGTTACCATGCACCCCCAGGATCTCCGGCTTGACCATGGTTGTATTCTACATGGTCTAGTAAACAGAAAAGATGATGTACCTTTTGGAAAAATTGGGAATGCATAGCCCCGTGACGTCATTTTTGATGACTTTTGATGAATGGCTTGAAATTTTTAAAAAATTGTCATTTCAATTATTGTTTGTTACATATTCTGGGGGGGGGGGGGGGAGGGGTGATAGCCCAGAGAACATATTTGTTATTGGTCTCACCTCATTCGCAATTATTTTGTTTCATTTTTTATTCCTTTTTGAAATATATTTTTCCCCATTGACTTATGTAAGAAACCAGAAAGTTTAACAGCATTTTTCTCAATTCCTGTATTTACTGGTTTTTTGGGAATGAAAAAGTAGTATTTTCTCTGACAAACAGACTCTGCAACCATTTAACCACTAATATGCATAGTAGGTACTGAGCAAGAATATGAAGTTTTATTCCGAAAATAATATTTTTCGTAGACATGTGGACGAAAACTGATGACGTCATCAAGATACCTTTGGGTGTAAAAAATTCGAATATTTTTTTTTACATTAATATGTTAGCCCTTGTCATAAAGTCGGTGAGCCGGCAAAATTAGCATTTTGCCACAGAACATTTCGAAAATCCATTTTTGCGCTAAAGAGATAGGAAGGTCGATTTTCATACGGTTTTCAGCACTAAATGATTACAATGGACTAGTTCTTACCAGAAACATTGACTTTTAGAGCTATAATATGCATAATATTATAAAAAATGTACCCAAAACCCCCAATATCTTTCGGCGGCCACTACCCCTCTTACCCTTCGCTTTGACGGCATACCCTAACCCCGGTGAAGGTGCTCTGTTACATCGCATTTGTTCTTCGCTAAAATAACCCCACGAAAGGCACCGAGGGAATGATTACTCGAAGCTTCACTCAAGGAAACGCTATAACCTACCTACGCCCCGATAGCGTCACAAGGACGTCACAAAGTCAGCGAGTTGGCAAAATTGTATATTTTCCACAGAAAAAAATCCAATTTTGCGCTAATAAGTTAGGGATATCGGATTTTCATTGAAAGGTTTCAGTAGAATTGTGACAATGATATGAATTTTACATAAACGTAGAGTTTTAGAGACATACTGGAAGAATAGTTTCAAAAAATGTAGCAGAAATTCATATTGGGTAGCAACAACCACCCCTCCCTTCGACATTGGCGGCAAACCTTAACCCCGCGGGCAGGCTACTTTCACATTTTTTTTCGATAAAATGACCAGAACGGATGAGAAAACAATTACCTGGAAGCTTTATATGAAAGCTTTTGGCATTTAAGCGCACCGGAGGAAAGTTTACTGTGGTAACGCCTGTTGGGCGTCATTTAAGCGTTTCTTGTTGTTTGTTTTTAGCAATGTATGACAAATAAGGGGTCCCCAGGCTTAGGACTTTTCTCGAAAGTCGACTCAGAGATTGAAAAGATAATTTTTTGTGTTAGTAATAAAATAGTCATCTAGATCTAAAGCTAGTCACCTACATACTTAATTCCAAGGTTAGAGGTGGATCGGATATTTCGTTTTCATGCAGTAAGCATGTATGTACAGTATAACAGCGCCATAGGATACGTGCATAACAAAAAAATCCGGATCCGGGAAATTTATGACAAAGTGGTGATTTTCTAAATGAAGGACCTCGATTTGAGCTTAGTTATTTCACGCAGTGAATAGTATATGGGCAGCTTATGGATATATACAAAAAAACTCGATTTATTGAAAACTGAGTGCGCCACTCATCGGAAATCTCTGAGTCGGCCTTTCATGTGAAAGAGTGAAATCTTGAATTGAGTGTCCACTCTTGAGAGGGATTTGCACACTTCCAAAGCTTTAGGAGTGAAATTTCACCCTTTCGGAGTGATCCCTCAACTCAATAAGCAATGTCGCCGTCACATTTAGAGAGGATGGTTTGACAGATCCTTTAATGGCCGTCCATGAATGGAAACAATATTGTTTGATGCTCTTAAAGGTGGTGTTCCGATATCAGATGAAGGCCGTATTTTTCTCATTGTCCTACGGAAATTTAGCCCTCAAATCCATTTCATTCCCAAGGCATCTAAACAAAAAACTGCGTTTAGTGGTTAACCACTAATGTTCACACACAGTATTGAATAGGGCTTGCAACCTGCATTATTGCGTGTACCATAAAAACCGCAAGGTTGTTTCCCCCGATACTTGATGGGGAGTATGCGCAAGTGCCAGAGAACACAAACCATAATGAACAAGCACCTTTAAAATAAAGCATTGGGGGAACGTGTTGGCGCATCGTATCTCTATCTTCCTCGCCTTTCAACCAATGAGTCTCGGGTTCGATTCCCGGCAGGGGCTCGTTCTCAGTGGCTTTATGTGGAATTTGGTTCTCGATCCATACTCTTTTCCCGAGTTTTTCCCGGTACTCCGTTTCCTCCTCCTGCTCTTCTAAATCGGCTTCTTGGCATAATCTGTTCTGGTAATTATGGTTTCCTTCCTCTGATTGCGAGCGTTTTTCATGGCAGCCGCACCCGCCTTGATCCTTACGTGGATATATGTCACGCGTTAAAAATACAAATTATTATATCCTGATAGTCTAGGACGTTATATAGTGGATATGTACCTTATTCATTCTCAATTCCGTTATCGGCATTGGTTGATCAGTGCCACTTGGGCTGATCTTCATCCGATTCAATCTCAATGTCTTTGTTGACCCTAATTTCCACAATATATTCAAGATGAGGCAGGACAACGTCATCCTCGGTAAACAGAGGTTCAACATTGACCATCAATCAAGACACAGTCGTGATGATCAGTAGTTTCAGAGAGATAGAGTCAGAAATGTCAGCATTTTTTTCCATATTCTTCACTTGATGGTTTACTTTTAAGATGTGCTGGTAAAGACAACCCTTACAGGGGCCGGGTAAAAGGAAAAGGCTGGTTGCCATTTCTCACCTCACCAATGAATTCCCACCAGAGTACCACACTGCCCTTCTGGGTAATTCACAAAGATGTTATATAGTTTATAGTGCTTTCAGGAGTATTGGCAACGTAAAACCAAAATGACGCTTCAAAGTACCCAGGTTTCACAAGTATTGGCAAGAATAGGAGATTCTTATGATGTGTTTGATGAATTGTTTGATGGAATTGAGGAGTTTATTGCGCTATGGCAGATTACGTCTTTGGTGTATGAATGACCTCTGCTCTAGTATGATGGGGAAGAAATGTTGCATTGAACGTGACAACATTGATCCTGTTATTAAACTGTTAATATGATATAGTGTGCCACATTGCAAGTGGGGGAGTTTGAAAAAAAATGCTTACATTGGTGACCTTTTCTGAAGCTACTAAATGGCCACGGCTTGGCTTTGATTGATTAATAAATTGAACATCTGTGGACCGAGGATGAACTTGCCAGGCTCAGCTTTTAGATATTCTGAAAATCAGGACCATCAATGAGAGTGTTGATGAATAGAATGAAGATCAAGACGAAGCTGCACTGATTAACAGCAATGATAATGAGGGAGGTAATTTTATTTGTATGTTTCGTTTCTGTTTTTCCATCACACTATCTAGATTTCATCCAATGTGGGTCACAATTTGGTGCATGCTATGTTCAATTTGATACATTCCATTTTGTTGACTCAGTACCGAATGAATTATAATTAGTCAGTCTTTTAACGAGAGTCGTAGGACCCATCCCACTGTAAATGTTTTATACATCATTGATCTCTTAGTCTCAATATCTACAAGGTCACATTTTATTCCGTGCATTTCTATGCTAGGACACTTAAAGGGGACTCACAGTTTCTTATATCAGAACAAATTGGTCATAGTTTCAGCATTTGCTTTCTCACCTCCAACTAGAGTGGAGCCATACAAGGCGGCATCAGAATTGACAACCATCTTGGCATGTTATAATTTAGAAGTAGAATTCTTTGACATACTGGTACATCAAATTTCAAGCAAATATGTTTTTAAATATTTGTTCCAATGCTTGGAAAGCCATTTAAACAACCTAAAACACGAGGCACGGCGGCACGCTGACATTTCCCTTACAAACATAAAAGAGTACTGAGGCAGCTATTGTTTTTTTTCTATCTTTTTGGACTTTAAATATTTAAAAGGTCTAGTTAGATTGGAACCCCGGACAAATATTATTATGACCATAGCTATCTTACCACTACACAAGCGAAGGTATGTCCGCCTTTTTGCAATTACTACTTCTCGAATGATCGATCCTGTCATATTGTGATCTGCTCTCAAAATAAGGAATAGCAAACCGCTTGGGGCGATGGTCAAAATCTCAAAATCAAAATCTTTAAAACTGACACCAATATTTATCATTATATTCTTAACATGGATTATTTTTTGTGAAAATGGTACATCTCGTTGTCACCAATAACTCCCAAGTTTCTTTAACAAAACCGAATTTGGTTGCTGATCCATACATGTCCTCGCTGGTTTTCTCTGTGAACTTCGGTTTCCTCCTGCTTCTAACCGGGGCTTCTAAACTCTGACTTCTTTCATTAAATCTTCCCTGGTTGTTCTGGACTTACTTGTTGTGTTGAAGCTGAGATTCAACTCAGGTTGAAGCAGTTTTAGCGGCGTCCTTGAGCACTTCAGTGGATATGTCGCAGAATTATTAGCATTATGCATTATTCTCTAATTTCTGCTGTTTTCCAAGTCTCTGCCCATAGGATATCAATGAAACAAAGGTCCCATGAAATGCAAATAGAATTGATGTGGTTTGTGTCAAGTCTACAAGGAGGGATGAGAAAGCATTCAATATTTGGGTTGGTGACGACATCATTAGTGAAACTATTGATTTTTCAGAGAGTAATAGAAAATAGAAAATTCTGGTGACTGGTGCGAATCTATTCATGACACTGACTGAAAATCAATAGTTTCACTAATTATGTCACTGGTAGTGTATTCTTTTTTCTGGCCCTGTTTATTGGAATGGAATGTCCCATAAAAGATTTGGAGTAGGTTTATCATCTCGTTTCCTGGGACCTTTAAAGGTAGTGTGAGATTCTCATCTCGAAAAATGATTCAAAGTTTACTTTAACCAAAGCCTTGTGGATTCCTCTGTTTATTTCGCCTGCTGTTTAATTTTCTAGAGAGATCTTTTTGCCCAGCTATACAACCTTCTACCATTTCTATTGTCCAGACTGGGAAAATCATCAAATTACCTCCAACTTTTTTTCTTACGAAAAAGTCTTAACGATATAAGCACGGAACCTTACTATATGTATATCAGAATAGCCATTTCCTTTCATATCAAGCAAACACGTGTCAAAAAACCTCTTGTTTGTACATTTTGACTCAAATTGAAACTTGGTCTATCTTCATGGAATATCGGGGAAATTTGTGGTTTCTTGGGATTGTGATGTCGTTGTGACGTATGATGGTACCTTTATGATATAAATAGAAACCCATATAGCATTGATTTCAATTTGACCACCATTGGGTACTTGTTAGAATGTTTATAGGAATTGGAACAACCCCGATGGATATGTTGGTTAGATAAAAGTTAACCCTCGTCTTACGGGGAGGGAGGATTACCACCCCTAGTGAACCTAGTGTGCTGAAATGCCAGAAGCTTTCATTAAAAGCTTCTAGGTAATCATTCCCTCGTCCTTTCTGGTTATTTTAGCAAAAACAAATGCAAAGGTAGCACCTTCACCGGGGTTAGGATATGCCGTCAAAGTCGGAGGGTAAGAGGGGGTGGTTGCCACCCACAGATATTTTGGTACATTTTTATAAATATCATTGCACATTATGGCTCTAAACGTCTGTGTCTGTAAGAACTAGTCAAATGTCCCATTTAGTGCTGAAAACAGCATGGACAACCGACATTCCTACCTCTTTTTAGCGCAAAAAATGGATTTTTGACAAATGTTCGGTGGAAAAAATGCCAATTTTGCCGGTTCACGGACTTCATATGGCGTATTGGTGAAAGCCAAGTATGTTGGTACTTATTTGGTAAAGTATTTTGGTATCCATGGAAAGAAGAGGATCATGCTATTCATGGTATCAAATCATAAGCAGGGAATAAAGAAGAGGGGGGCATTTATAAATGAATCCTAGAGGGAGTAACCCCCCGTATCCTGCCTTTCTAAACTATAAGTCAATTGAAATAACAATTTTTAAGAAAATGGCATTTTAATTGGGGATTTTACATAGGGTTCAATGTAAAAAATAATATCAGTTTTGGTTATACTAATCTATAAAGTTGGTTAAAGGTTCAAATATGCTTTGTTAAAATTAAAGATGGCAAGGTAAGCTAACATAGATAAGGTAAACAAAATATTTCGAATTTTTTTACCCCCAAGAGTCAATCTGAGGACATCATTTTCGTCCATATGCTCTACTAAAAATATATTTGGAAATAAAAACCATCCAGATTCTGCGCAGTACATCCTCTGCATATTAAAATAAGTTTAAAAGAGGGGTTTAAATGGTTGCAGAGAGGTTTGTCAGAGAAATAGCGACTTTTTTCATGCCAAAAAAACAAGTAAAATAAGAAATTGAGAAAATCGCCGTTAAACTTCTGGTTTGTACATAAGTCAATGGGAAAATACCTTAAACAATGTATAAAAAATGAAAAACGAAATAATATTTGCGACTTAGATGAAGACAAATAACTAATATGTTATCTGGGCTATCCGAATATGCAAGAAACAATACTTGGAAAATTTACTATTTTTCTCCAAAATTGATGACGTCATCAAAATGAGTAATCGGGGCTTGCATCCCAAGTTTTTAAAAGGTACATCATTTTTCTGGTTTCCTAGACCATATCGAATACAAACCCTGGTCAAGTCGGAGGATACCGTGGGGGATGCCGGTAACGCGAGACAGATACGGGCCTAAAGATTATTAGCAATATTTGGTCCTGTCCGTTATAAGCTTATGTGTATATGTGTGATGAGAGTACATGAATTTTTATTTATTTTCATTCTATTTTACGGGTCACCAATCAATGCAATGGCATTGTTCTATCCTTGGTGCCCAGGTGCCCAGGCAAACATAAAAAACCCCCCCAATAATAAAACTGTTTAAAAAGACAGAACAAAGTACACACCAGAGGCCATAAGAGTCTGCGCAAGGGTATCCACTGCGGCCTACGCCTACCGGCGGCTACGGCCCAAACAACAAGGACAACTCCCATGCCACGCCGCCCTCCAGGTAGGGAATCTCTCCATGGCCCCAGGCGGGCGACGCATCACAGAAACCATCTGCGAGGGTCCACAGGCAGCCGCATATGGCGTCGTAAGCCCCTGTGCAAATGCCCAAACAACACCAAGGATGAAACATATAAGATAAATTCAGAAAATCTGACATCCCAAGTAGGATTCAATCTCATATGGACCAGAGCAACAAAACCCTGCATGGGTAATGGGCCCCGAAGAACAGCCCCCTTCTTGGATGTATTACGTCATCAGAAAAAAAACTTTAGGATAATTTTAGAAATTAAAATTAAAAAGTAGTCAAACAAATGCATGTAAATAATAGCAGGAGACCAAGTATATGGGAGCCTAATAGAGATAAAAAAGACATAATATGCATACACATCAAATAGATAACATGAATTTAAAGGTCCAAGCTTGATCGCTACTATAGTCCGGGGACTAAATTCTGTAGTGCGCTAGTTTTTGGAGTACCTGCAATCACCTACTAGGAAAGTGAAGCAATGTTTTTAGTTCGAGCCTGTCAAGATAATTAGTTTTCAATAATAAAAAAATCTGCAATGAGGGCAAAAGTTTTACACAGTCGATTTTATTAGTTCACTGTATGCCCACAATGGGCGATTTTGGGGCCAAATATTTTAGGGGTAGGGGTAACAATTTCGAGCATAATTCAAACCCTGAATCCCAATGGTCCTATAAGTATTATCCTCTGATAAAATAACAAATAGGTTTTTAAGCTCGTGATCTTACATCCAATGGGTGTTAATTGGGGAGTACAGCTATTTAAGGTAATAAATGACATTTTTGGGTCAAAAATTTAGCAAATGTTGGTATTTGCTTTTTACAATCTGTTATCCTAACATTCACCTCTCCATAACATATACATAATGAATTGAGCTAATTTTGCTTTTGTAGAAGATAACCAAGCTGGTCAGTTTTGGCAAAGTTGAAACCCACTTTGTGTTACTTTTTAGTAATTGGCTAATAATTCGCAATTTTTCCAAAAATGCATAAAAATCGTGATTTAGCATGTGAAGAGTTCGGGACGATTGAACTTATTTTTGTGCCCCTTGATGGTACAGAAAGGCCCAAATTATGTTGAGGTTCATTGTACATAACAAGTACACATAAAGTCGGAATAAGATATTTTACTGGTTGCCATGGTAAACCAGTGAACCACTAGAGCTGTGAATCGCTAAAGTAGAAAATAGTTGACAAAACTTTTGAAGTTATTTACACCATATCATGTGCTGCATATGGTGTGGACATTTAGTAAACATTATTTGAATGCGAGTAACGGTTAAATATGAGCGATTACTGTGCCAGGGAAATGCGGCCAAGATGCATTTGGAATGTGTAGCATATTTGAAAGTAATAGGACACACATATTCCAAAAGTATTGAAAAGGATACTGTAAAAAAGAAGTTAGCAGAGCCGGATTCGTGACAATTGTGGGCAACTTGGCATTTTTATGATAATCTCGGAAAAATTTGGCACAATTGTTAACAAGAAAGCTTGGACCAAGGGGTTGTCCACTCCCGTTTTAGTGCCGGGAGGGGGGGAGGCTTCCCGGGACCCCACAATAAGGAAACCACTTTCCGACAGAATTTTTGCAATGAAATTATACCACATGTAAAGGGTCATTAGACAACACTAATCCGCAATAAAAAATGAAATTATATTTGGACTGCAAAATAGGGGTAAAACATTGTTTTTAAAGCACGCGAGAATGGGCAAAAAGCCGGAAAATTTCCAATAAGCCTCAAAACTTTACAGTCCCTTTTTGAAAACTTATTTTATGTTGATATCTCCTATAGAAAAAAACAAAAGTTACATATTTAACACTACAGTTTCGACAAAACGTTATTTTCCCATCTAGTTTGTACAGTAACAGTTTAGAAAGTCCTGAATAAAAACATTTGTTTCAGCACATAGAGGCTGTTAAGTTATTTTTATTGTTAGTAATAATGTTTGATATGTATATGTGCGCATATATCAGCAAAAAAAATTGGATATAGTTCTTTGATTTTTAAAAAATATTCTCAGAGGACTTCCAGTTGTGCCCAGGGGGGAATCCATGGGACCCCCACTAATAACTCATTAACGGCTTTGCCGAGTTAATTTTTTTTTATGAAAAGAAAGCGTTTTTAAAAGTCGGACAATTACAAAAGAATTCGGCGAAAAAATCCCACACGTAAAGCGACCACGCGAAAACCCATTTTGGGTCCATATGACCCCCCCCCCCCACCACACTTACGCAAGCGGCACTGGCACATTTTCCAAAATAAATTTCACGAGATTTCTTTAATTTGCTCTCAATGATAGTCTAGGCCTTTTGGAAGAACAGAGATATATTTTACCATAAAAATAACATACCCACCAAAACATAGGGACCGTGATATAGGATAAGGCTCGCAGTAGTTTTTTAAGTTTTCCATACCTTTAATCACCAAACGGTATATTACATGAATAGTTTGACTCGTACGTCACTGACTTAAAACCACAAAGTGCTGACCGTCAAACATTGTGCAGATGCGTGGAACATGCATACGGTCGGTCGTGGGTTTTGATGTTAAATGCCATTTTTTCGTCGTCTGCTGAATTTAGAGCGTCGCCGGCGACGTAAATTCTAAACTCTCTGCTTACCCCTACGAAGCTGATGTGGTCCATTAATCATTCGTGTGAGGGCTTGTGTATATAAAAGCCTACAACCATGCAAAAATTATCGATTTTGAAATCTGAGGGCGCACTATTTTTCAAATTTGCCAGTGTCCTCTTAAGTGTTAACGTTAAAGTGAAACAGACGCTATAGTCGAAATTCACGAGTTCAATCTCGCGTCGGGACAAATGTACAAACTTATATGGGATGAAGGGTGTCGTTGGTGAAACCTAACCATGCTCCAATTATTGGGTTGTTGTGCCGGATAACAAATTGTTCGTCGGTTTAAATATTCCAAAATTGCATAGGTTTGTCATGTCACTTTGGAGTCATTGGGCAAATTATCCCAAAAAGGTCATTTCAATCTATTTCAATTTGTACAAGATAAAAAAAAGTAAAAGGTGCTCAAGACTTGGTAAAAGTGAAGCAATGTTCATCTAATTAAGACAACGAAAAAGGAACCATATTCACATCTCTTAGTTAATCATTGCTATGGAACCAAATAAGAAGTCACAAGTCTATGTAAATCCAGTGATCATGGTGACTATAATATTGGCCCCTCCTTAATACCCTACCTAATATAGAACAGTGATTATCAAAAATATTTTGCCAATCTAATTGATATATTTTCTTAAATTTCGTACCAAAATGGAGCATCCTTAGTTTTTTGTTACGCCTGCACAACCAGAACTGTGTGGCTATTTGTTAGCATTTTGACCCAACTCCAGACCATAGGTTGCATGGGCAATTTTACATAGCTGGAATCCTTATAACATGACATACTCACTTATGTTATGGTTTTAAACAAGATTGGAGAAATTGTAAGATTATTTATGCGCCTATTTTCCCTTGCTTTTTTCCCTCCCTCCCCCTTACCGTCCACGCTAATATGGACAAATTGTCATCAACTGCACAATTCTTCACTGTGACTATGTTAGCAATAATTAATCAGCTCATTTGTCAAATACAATGGCGTTTTATGGTGCCGCCGGAGGGCCGTGTGCACTGCGCACCCAGGTAAGAGTAAAAAAAGTAAAAACAGCAACGTGGAAACTGGCAAATTCCCCTGGCTGATAATTACATGAAATTGAAGGGTTTAGTATAAAATGTACTAACTACACCCACCAAGGGAAGTTTCCGTAACGTGACCAGTTTCACACTTTTTGACACACTGATGATTTGGAAACCTAACGGAATAAACAGTGCTTTATTCGTGAAGGGTTTCCAAGTGGGTCACAAAAAGTTGTGTCGATCGGTCGGTTACGGAAAATCCACACCACAAGTTTCATGACCTCACATAACCTTGAAATGAACCTTCAAAATGTTTCATCCTGAATGTTGACCACACCACACCTACAAAAGTTCATGACTATCCAAGTATTTTCAGTAATTGTAATTGGATGATCCCAGATGGCCTGGAAATGCCCCATGTGACCTCTCACACACTTGGAATTACAGAACATTCGAACGTTAGGCCAGGGGTTCTTCTATTCAGGTTTGGCTGCAATCGGCCCAAGCGTTTTGGACAGAAGATACAGAAACCAGTCAACCTAAACAAAATGACAGAATGCCCCTTTAATCCACCTACATACTGGGTCAGTGCTTAGAGTGACCAAATTTGGTGACGTAGCATTTGATTGTGGAGTGGGAAACCAATACTCCACAACAGGAGTACACCGCATATATGAAACTTGGACCAGTGGTTCTTCTGATCAAGTTTGATTGATCAGATTAAAGGACACTATCAGTGTGATTGGCTTAATCAGCAAATCGAAAAAATCATCAAAAATAGAGTTAGCATGTACGTAACATACAGGTATCAACATTACCCTCCGAATGATAAGACCAAAGAACCTAATAAGGACAGAATCGGAGGATTTAGTCATTACTGTCCGAACGGACACTTACTACAAACGTAATTGAATGGAGAATAGTACTTGGAACACTGCGTTTCCTCCTTTTATTTCAATTCCACAGCTGTAAAAGGGTAACTTAGAGGAATGATACAAGAATTTCCTTTTCCACCTTTTGAAAGATATACTGCAAATTCAAATATTTTTCAAATCACTGATTAGGTCTTTAATTTAAGTCCAAAGTAATTGGTCGAACTATGAGTGCAAAAAATATTGGCCGAGACGCAGTACGAGCCCAATTATTCAGTATTTTCAAACTCATAGCGAGACCAATTAATATTGAGGTAAAATCATCCAATTTTATATTATCATGTTTTAAATCGATTTTCACACACTTGAACTCCCCCAAACATTGATAATGGCCTTGTACTTGGCCCAACTAGTTGGGTCATTTGGAGCAATTTGGCCGTGGAGAACTTTAAATACTTTTAAAATTCGGAGATCAATACGAGAGGTCAATGTGATTGACCTTGTACCTTTTTACAACAATCCAAGCAATTTTCTTTTTGACCCCTGTATAAGAATTTACCCCTCCTGGATTCCGCCACAACTTTCGGAGGGCACCCCCCACTAAAATTTATTCATTGACCCTTCTTAGAAACCCACAAAGCCACTGAAACATGATGCTCAGCACTCACAGGTCACAGGGGAATTGCTCCAATAGACCCAACTGCAAGCGATTGGGCAGCAGGATATAAAAACCAGTCAACGAGGGCCGTACGCAGGCGCGGGGATCAGGGACGGGGGCGTTGTGCCTCCCCGGGTTATATATTAATTCTGCAAAATCTTGCACTGATCAGCCCATTTTGGACTTTTTTGGACAAGTTTAGTCTTTCAGCCCACCGGTTATTTCGTTTTCAAATCATGGATCCGCCCCGTGTACGTATGATTTATTTACCGGGGGTCCGGGAAGTTTGGTAAGTAAAAGTGGACCTAACCCCCTAAAAAGGTTCTTGGGGGATTCTTTTGAACCAATCTTATCACCAAAAGATGACTTTCTTTCCATATTTCTCTAGATTTTTGACCTTTGTTATCGAAAAAACTAGGCAATAAAAAAGGGGGGGGAGGACCTCTTGACCCCTTTTTGGATGGGGGGGGGTGTGCGACACTTTTACCCCAATCTGTGTACACCTCATATGGCCAGTGGATCAGTCAGGCGTAACGTGACCAAAAATTCGGTGATCGTAGGATTTAATTCGTGACGGGAAACGAATGGATACATTTCAAAGAATGCCCCTTTAAAGACACTATCAGAGATCTGATCGAAAGAATCAAAATATCTGAAATTTGCAGGAATAACCTAAAATAAAGGATAAGACTTAAAGCTGTTTTTCAACTGAAAGTATAGAGAACGGAAAACATAGCAGTGTTTAAAGATATGGAATCTCCATTGAATTACGTGTTGGTTTGTATTTTATCATTTTTTAATCAATTATTTTTCGATTTTCTGATTAGTTAAATCACTGATAATGCCCTTTAATCGCACCACAAAAATGACCTCTCACCACAATCGGCACTCCAATCGGAGATACACAAAATATGAAACCTTGGGCCAGATGTTCTTGATCAAGTTTCGCCTGCAATTAGGCCCAAGCGTTAGGAGCGTCCGTCGCATGGATAAACGCGAGCCCCGGACAGCTTACTTCAAGTTGAATAAATCCTGACACCACACAAGCTAGCCTATTACCACGACTTGTGAGGATACGATAAGAAGAAGCCCAGCCGTTTGGGCAGGAGATATCAAAAAAATGGTCATCCTAACCAAAATGGAACCCATACAGGACTGACCCACACCGCACACAGAATTGCTGTCGCAATACCCCCCCCCCCCACACACACACACAACTTTTAAGCAAGGGGGATAAAAACGGAGAAAAGTAATAAATATATACAGTTCCACAAATATACACCCACAAAATGGCTCATCTGGGCAAGGCTTGTAATTTCCTTCCAAATTTAAAAAAAATGTCCAATATCCCAATTTCTTCAAAGCCCCTGCTTCATGTGCTTTGACTATATGAAGAGGTCACACATCAATTGTGCACATAATGTAAACAAATTACATTGTCAATTTAGGCCAGTGGAGAAATCGAAAAACCTGGCCATTACCAAACTTATGCATGGATAAAACTATAGTAGAAATGGTTAGCAGGAAATGAAATTGTTAAAATAAATAATAACAAACATAACCAAATATAACATAATAACAGAGCAAGAGAATAAAAATATCCTATACTCCAGAATACCTCATTTTTGTGAGGCTGCTTCGAGGGACGACAAAGGGAAAGTTAGGTTTCCTAACTGAGTTTATTGTTAAAGCAAAGGATATACTAGTGCACACTCCATCTGGACATCCTACTGTTTCAACTCTATCTGGATGTCCTACTATGTCTGGCTCCCATGTTTGGCACCCTTGTTTGCGCCCTCAGTTGGCCTAGGAGTAGGCATGCACAGTTCAGCCTGTCATCACCATGATTGGTGCAACTGTTACTTTCTTGCTGCCTTGGTTTACTTTTGGGTCTCTTGTATACCAAAATAGTACTTTCAGTACAGTTAAATGTTATTTTCTCATCTCAACTTCTGGGGATGCTCAGTCAGGATGGGTTTGGGTTCTTGTATTTAGTGCAGGGCTTGCTGCTGGTCTCATGTCTGCCAAATCTGCTCCCTAACAGAGTCCTAGCATGCCATGCCTAGCCTAGGCTTCGGCTAGCCTACGCAGCATAACCTTTCCCTTTACCTGATCTAGGGTCTCCAGATACTTACTAAAAAGGATAGACCTTCCTGAAGGGCGGGGCTATAAAACCCAGATGGACTTAGGTCTACTCCGGGTAAACATGGTAAAGGTTGTCTGATAACGTCGCACCTTGTTCATGTCCCGGCTATGCATTGTGGGAATGTGTGCTGCGGTGTTGTTTACTCAGCTCTCCTCACAGAGCGATACATGTCTTCTGCCTGGCACTAACTGACTATTACTTGTTCATCACCTAACAGGCAATTGTTTGGCTTTTGTTTAACGGGCATGTAAACAATTTCAGTTGCAATGCGCGCCTCCTGCCACAAACATGCGACGCGCACCGCGGAATATGTCAACGCAGTGCGTTCTTATTCTATATCAATTCAAGGTGTGAAGAGTCTTGTCTATTTGGTGATGAACTAAGTGTAAACAAGGAATGACCATTATTGACTCCAAGTGTGCAAGCAAGGCAAGCCCGGTCCTCTTGCAGAGGTAGAATTTCGTAGAGAGTGCGCAGAATCAGTCTTGATTCCCCGGGCTTGATTCGCAAATTAATTTGCTGGGAGAGGATCATATAATTGTACTTTGTTAATTCTTAAGTTTACGAGAACCAATGGATTCCACAAATCAATTTACGAGTATATTGCGTGAATCCGATTCCCAGATTCTTGCCGAAATTCTAGGCCCGGTCTTTCTGATTTGTTGTAATGGTACATGGTTACAGCATCGCTACACCATCAATACACCATTTTTCACCATATTAGGCCCTTGAAACTCATTATGAGTTGCTGGTCACATGTTTTTCGCCCCATAAATGAAGCGGGGAATAGTTTCAGTATTCATGATTCATTATTTGCTACATGCCTATTTTTACAGTCAAACGAACCTACGGGGGATCGACGAAATATACGAAAAATATGGGTATATTTTGGACCCTGAGACTTCTGAGAAAGGTTTCCTTCCAAAAACATCCAATATCGACTGAAAAGTGAGCTTGAACAAGAATTTTTCCCAAAATAAGAATTATTTTCGATGTCGACCGCAACGCGGCCCAAAAAAAAATCATATACGCGGGAGGGGGGGACGAGAAACTAATAATCGAGTTTCAAGGGCCTTATGAGTACGGCTACGAATAAGCTCATTTCACCCTTATTGTCCCGACGCCGAACGAAGTTCGGAACGGGGACTATGAATGAGCAGCGTCCGTTCGCCGTTCGTCCGTCAGTTCGTCTGTCGTCCGTCTGTGACAAAATGTAACCAAGTGTATACGATTTATCTGGAGTTCGTTAAGGGCGGGACAGTGATTAATTGGTGGAAAGAAGCGGGCTGAGCTGATGGTTCCTCGACATTGATTAGATTGTGGCCGTAAAATATGCTAATTAAGTATCTAATTTTGCATAATTTATGAGTGAGAATGTTCCTGCAAGGCCTTTGTACAAGTTTTCTTGAGTTCCGTAAGCGTATAAGATGTAACTTAGTAGAAGGAAGCGGGCTGAGAGTTCTTGACCGATTAGATTTGGGGCATATCGGGGAAATTGAGTATGCAAATGAGCTAATTAATATGCAAAAATAGATAATTGCTTATTTTTGAAACGGTAATCGGATACTCAAAAATTCATGCCGCTGCATGAAAGCCTATCATGAGGACATCTTTTGTGCAATTTGAAAGATGTGATATAGCGGCTTAGGTATGCAAGAGCCTAATTAAATATGCGTAAGCGTATCTTGAAACAGTACATCGGATAGGCAAAATTCCTTTCGCACATGAGGACTACTCTGCTATGGGGAGGGGGTGAGGTGTTGCGGGGGTGTTGGGGAGGGGGTTGGGTATTGCGGGAAGTTGGGGAGGGGGGGTTGAGGTTATTGGAGGTAGGGGTTGGGGGGGGGTAGGGTGTTGCGGGGGTTGTTCTGGGAGGGGTGTGTGTTGCGGAGGTGTACAGTGGGGAGGGGAGGTGGGAGATCTCTCCCCCCACCCCATTAGGGGAGGGGGTTGAGTGCTTACATGGTCGCTTGGGGAGGGGAGGGATTGTTGCATGTGTTAGGGGATGGGGTGGGAGGGTGAGGCGGGGGTGGGGTTGGGGGATTGGACCTAGGAGGGTGTTGCGGGGGGGGGGGATGGGGAATGGCAGGTTGCGGCCTGGCTGGTGGGGAAAGAGGAGGTCGTTGGGTTGCAGGGGATTAGGGTTATGGGTGTTGAGGGGTGTTAACGGTAGGGGGGGGGGTGTTGCCTGGGGGGTGTTGGGGATAGGAGGGGGGGAGTTGTGGGGGGTTGGAAGAGG